>JAIPMN010022728.1:0-18859 GCA_020650975.1 Apostichopus californicus
CATACAGTATCCATTAACCAAACCATCCCTTCCCAAATGGTGTCAAAGGTTAGTGACAAATAATGCATTTAAAGGAATTACTCTTGTATGACTTTTTGTTTTTATGTTATTTAGAGATATGTTACGTCAAGGTGGATCTGCAGCTGATGCTACGGTGGCCTCCTTAATCTGCACCGGTCTGTTCAATGCTCAGAGCTCGGGTATTGGAGGTGGTGTGTTCATACTGTACTATGATCGTGAATCAGGGAATAAGGTCTTCTATAATGGCAGAGAGAGAGCACCGCTAGGGGCCACGGAAAACATGTATGAAGCCGACCCTGTACTCTCTCAGAAAGGTAATTTAAGTTTGCAAGATCGTCACATCTAGTCAGTTCATTCAAAGTATTGTTTAACCAAAGCACTAACTGGAAAATAAATGAAAGACTGTTTGAAAAACAGTTTGATAAATGTGCCAATCTCAGAAACTGAAGATAAGAAGTATTTGCTTGATAAGGAAACCGAGAAGGAAATGCCAAATCTGCTTCCAGTTATTTAAACGGCTGCCTTTATTTGTGCAGCATAAATACATCAGGCATTGCTCTCAGAAGAGATTTTAAAATGACATAGACCAGGCAAGACTTGGCTCTCTTCTCTGTGTCCTCTGCATAGAAAGAATCTTTTTTAACAAACACACCTCTTAACATCACGTTCACCCAGACTCTCATGTTGTTTTTGCTTTCCTAAGAACCCCCTTTCTGTCTTCTTACTCCTCATGCAATCCTTTTAATACCTTAATTGCTGAGTTTTTGCTATCTCTCTTAAACTCTCCTCTGCAAAATTTATCTCAGGACTGTTTAGTTCTTTCTCTAGAACTCTCCTTGATTCTGTTTACTTGTTTGTTCTCATTGTTCACTGTTCCAATTAAGTTGTCCGTACCTTTGTCTGTCCTTCTGTATTCATTGAACGAGATCCTGCTATAGTATCGAAAAGTCAGTCCCATCTAAGTCTTATGTTACTGTTAGATATAGTACCTTACACTTCAGCGCATGTGAAAATTGGCAAGTAAGTTGGAGTATTTGTACTTTGTCAGTGGTAAATGTTATTGTTGTTGTCAACATGGTTGCTTCATTGTCATTTTCTGCAATCAAAAGATTCTGTTCAAACTCATTCTGTCAAAGAATGCTGACTTTTTGCAATCAACTTGTTTATGGATTTCATATCATGGCTACTGAAATGATGTTGGGACTTTGCCAAAATTGATTGTTTTGGAATAGAGGTTTGTCAGGTACGGCGAGGGCGCTGTGGCAAAACATTCAAGACATGTAGTGTAGATACGTCACTCGTGAATCCCCAAACCAGTAAGTTTTGCGGAGTTTGAGGCAAGTCATCTAGTGTTTTGTAGCTGCCAATAGTCATGTTGAGTTTAAGCTTGCATTTAGCTGAGTCATGTTGAGTTTAAGCTTACATTTAGCTAAGTCATTTTGAGTTTAAGCTTGCATTTAGCTGAGTCATGTTGAGTTTATGCTTGCATTTAGCTGAGTCATGTTGAGTTTAAGCTTGCATTTAGCTGAGTCTTGTTGAGTTTAAGCTTACATTTAGCTGAGTCATGTTAAGTTTAAGCTTGTATCTAGCTGAGTCATGTTGAGTTTAAGCTTACATTTAGCTGAGTCATGTTGAGTATAAGCTTACATTTAGCTGAGTCATGTTGAGTTTAAGCTTACATTTAGCTGAGTCATGTTGAGTTTAAGCTTGCATTTAGCTGAGTCATGTTGAGTTTAAGCTTACATTTAGCTGAGTCATGTTGAGTTTAAGCTTGCATTTAACTGAGTCATGTTGAGTTTAAGCTTACGTTTAGCTGAGTCATGTTGAGTTTAAGCTTGCATTTAACTGAGTCATGTTGAGTTTAAGCTTACGTTTAGCTGAGTCATGTTGAGTTTATCACTGTCCTCCAGCTCTGTAATGTTGAGGTTTATGCAAGTTTGGCTGGAGGTTTGAACAGTCACCAATTATTAAGAGTCAATGGTTGCTAATTCTTCAAACTGCACTAAAGACTGTAAGAAGTAGGTTGTGAAATGAAATTGTTGATTATCAGTTGCCTTATGTTCTAGAGATCAGGTATTCAATAGGAGGCCTTTGGGCCACAAGCAAGAGATTTCAGTGCTGCCTCCAAAAGCAATCGGGCCACAATCTTGTCCTCAGGGCCCCAGGCTTTCTGCACCGTACAGGGTAACCTGGCAGTTTGCTAAATCTACAGTAGGTATCATGAGATTTGGTTTATCTCTGTCCCTCTGTTCCAACTAACGTTTCCCTCTAGCCATCATAGAAAAATTAATTGCGAACCTCTCCTCTAGGTATTGTATGTGTCACCCAGATATGCTGGAGAGAAAATAAATATCAAACTGGTCACCTCTGGGTCAAAGTTTCTCATCTTTTGTTGAGACCCCAGCCATATTTTCATTCACGTTCTGTACATGTTATTGTGTATTAAACGTGACTTTTGAGAAAGACAAAACTTATTATTAAAGGGATGGAACTTTCTAGATAGTAAGTAATTTGGAAACTTGGCAAATGCCATACAGTATGTGCTCAATGTGGGTCACAATTCTGATCATCTGTAATGGCAAATCAAATTGATTTGATCTTTTAATAGAAAATCAAGATTCTTGGGCAATAAACAGGATGGTAATATTTCTTTTATCAGCCAACCGTCAATAAGTTGCACTTCCTGTAGGAAATGCCACAGATGCTCAACATAGGTTCACTATTCCGATCGTCTGTCGTATGAACCGATTTTAGCCTGTTTTATCAAAAATCAAGATTGATATTCTATGAACAGGATGGAAATATTCATTGTAACGACCAACCATAAATAACTTTCTCAGCAACGACTCATTACACCCGAATGATAATTTGAATACCACTTCTCTTGCTATTTGAGTTAAATTTGGCTTCGATCATTTCTGATTTCTTCAAATTCTTCAAAATTCTTCAAAAAAAGAAATGGTCACCTTTGGTACAACTGTTATTATGTCCTTTCCACTGCCGTTCAAAGCTACTTTCCTCTTTGAAACATTGAAGTATCATAACCCTGTCCTGGCTTCTGCCTCTGTCCTGGTTTAATACCCTTCCATCTCTCTTACCCCTTCCCTTTCCTTCATCTCCCCCTCAAAATGTCTTGGTATAATGTGTGCAGTTACAACCCCACAGCATATTACCAATGTCGGAAGTTCATTTCAGTGGCAGCATGTCTACATGTGTGCAACCAATAGCAATGGCCTTTCAATGCACTTCCAGCTACTGTGTGAGATCTGCCAACATTCAATCTCGGGCGAATAGTGTAGATCTTGTGCCGAAACAGTAAATTAGATCATTGGCTATCTTATACACATTGATGTTGAACAATATTATTCGAGTACAATTGAGATGTACCTCATGCTTTCAGGTAACTCTGATCAAATTTGGCATGAAAGAAGAAAGGCCAACATATCTTGGTTCAAAATTGGAAGACATAATATACGAGAGTTCTTCAAGAGTTTATAGAAACAATAAATTAGCCCTTAACTGAGCCTGCATCACTGATAAAAGTACCTTTAAAGTAGTGTAGGAGCACAGTGTAAAGGTGAATATAAACAGCCAAAAATTCATATGTTGCAAGGCTATGACATAAATATCTTGAGAAACATTCTGCCTGAAAGTGGTTACATCAAAATTTGCTTTTAAGGTATCCTAGCAACCAATTGGATAATTAATCAAGTTACGCAAACTTCCTAAAGAGTTCTAGCAGGGAGCTGCCTGGTTATTCTCCATTCACCTTTGTGCCAGTGGTGTCTACTATCTATATGCAATGATTGAATGATTGGCATATATAACTGATATTATCCTGAACTTGCAAGAGTATACCCTAAACATAAACAAACTTGGAAAGCAGAGAAAATGGAATAGGTAAATTATTACTCAGAAGAAGTACTATCTTTGTTATCTAAGTTGTCATATGACTGATGTTTCCTGTGGCAAGGGTATACCCTAAATTAAACAACCTCGGAAAGCAGAGAAAATGTAATAGGTAAATTATTACTCAAAGTAAGCAACTCGCAAAAAAGCTGTTTTTGTGTTGCATCATTAGTTGTTAACTTTCGTGTATTAATATCTTGGTGGCGATATTTCTTTTACAGAAGTGTCCAATTAATTTTGCCATTTAAGACTATTTTGTAACTGTTTTATAACAAAAGCAATTTAGTAGATCGGAGAAGTGAAAGATGTGGTTCTAAGTGGGATGTCACCTGGCATTACTATCCAACATCTCAACAGGGCCGGCCGGTAAACACTGTTGGCTATATGCCATGCATTGAATTAGATATACAGTATTTGTTTCAGCTGTTTATATGGCGATGGCAATTAAACAGCTGATTCAGTAATAAAGGGGGTTATAATGATAAGTAATCTATTAGCAAATATATGCATAAGATACCAGTTTGGTTGTGTTGTTTGGATACACCGAGTGACTATAATAAAGTAAGTGTCATTTAGCATTGAATAATCTTAGCCTGGTTGTTTAGAGTTGCCCGAGGTATGTGTATTCCAATGACACATACTCCACCCATAAAGTTAAGGTTTAATAGACCTGTTTATAATCCTGGCTTTATGGAACCGGTTTGCCGGTTGTATAGGGGGGCATCTTGCTTACTACAGTGAGCCATTTGTGTTAGTACAACTCGTACTGCACACATGCTCAAATATATAAGACTGTATCAGTGTTGACCAAAATCACTTGAAAGTCAATTTATACATCCTTGAAGATATTTGAACAGTGACAACAAGCAACAAGTGAAATAAGTCTGCACTCAGATATCAAACAGCAAGCCCTCTTTGCTCTTTTTAGCCCTCCTTGCTCTTCTTTCATCAGGTCTACTGTGGTGTGTAATGTGCTAAGTATGTACCCTGTTATAAGTCTTCCAACTTGTCAAAGAGTCTGGAAAGAAGTTGTAAGATAATGACAGACAAGTCGTACTCAAAAATCTCACTTGATTAACACATACTTATTAAAAAAACATGTACACATCCGGTGCAGGTCAGCAAAGTCGACGAGTTATATGCTATCGCTCATACATGGTACATGCCGCGAAGGGGTCCATTAGAGCTATATAGGTTGCATCCAAAAACCCGCCATTTGTACTAAACAGCAGGCTTTTTCCAGTTGGTTAGCTGAGTGATCAGTCCCATCTTTGGCACCTTAGTTGAGCTGTCTATTCGTCTATTATGCAACTCATCACATAGCTAGTACTTAGCCAAATCACTATCAGATCAAGGCAGACATGGCAAGATGTGAACAAATCAACTCTTCCAAACTCACCAGTCTGTTTGCAGGAGAGATAAAGTTTCAGTAAGTTGAGGTCAAGAGAGCTGAAAAATGCAACCTATGGTTAATGGACTAATTCTCGTCATGTATAAATCATGATGAATATTCATGCCTTTAAACATGGACCAGCGTCATCTATGTTTCAGTGATCTGCAACAAATGATGTCATGATGATTATAATACATGACTCATAAGTGAAAGACAGATGTGTGTAAGAGTTTTTGGAAGATTTGACTTAAAATTGGTATTATCCATATCTGCTACACACACGAGTAATAAAGTGTCTTTTAGTTTCTTCATAAAAGTATAAAGTAAATAACTAGATTTATAGGCAAGAAATGAAGAGACATTTAACCAATTTCTTATCGCTTGCCCCTGATTTTGACTGCAATGAAGAATAGATCATGTGTAGCTCACAATATATACATAATCTTCATTGAGAAATGTTCTGACCAGATGAAATGTGCATTTGCCCTCACTGCCATACCTTGGACACTTTAACTATCAAAATTAACATCTGTGGTAAATTTTGTTAGGTGAAAACTTGCAAACTTTTCAAATTTCTAGCACATGTGCTAAAATTGGACTTTTTATTAACATAAGAATTGCCAAATTCATGTTGTCAATCTAAGATAAACATTGAATGATGTGTAAGATTTGAACATTCAGGCATAGCATGCTGACCAGTGTAACATTGAAACATAACAATATATAGTCAAGACATTCATAAAAAACACTTTTTTTTTGGTAGATATGTTTCATATTAAACTGGTAGTACTCTTCCTCTGCTGTGTCTACAGCAGTGTTTGGTAACCTTGTAGTGCTGTTTGTCTCCCTCTGTAAATGACTTCCATTCTATGCACATCAATCTTAGTCTTCTGCCCCAGCTCTGTTACAGCTCATACTGCTGTACACATTGTGTTGCAAATAGAGCATCTGTAGTACTCTAGACAACAAGTTTGATCTTTCCTGAGAAATGTTTAAGTCTTGAATCATTGCCCAGGGGTAGTATAATGAGACGGCAGGGAGGTGTGGTGGGAGGGAGGGGTGGGATGGGTTATTCAACTATTACTGTGCACTTTTAACATGTTTTTTTCCTTTCAACCTTAAGGAGGCTTGGCCATTGGTGTTCCAGGAGAAGTCAAAGCTCTGTGGGAGCTCCACAAAGAATATGGTAAACTTGCTTGGAAAGATCTCTTTGCTCCTAGTATCAAGTTCGCAAGAGAAGGATTTGTGGTTCCTGTATCTCTTTCAAAAGCCATTGCCAGCCGGGGAGATGACATCAGAAACGATACCAACTTGAGGTAGAGTAGAACTGTATGTCAACTTGCAAGAAACTGCTTTGTCATGATGATCAGTGTTGGGGGTCAAGGTTCAACCTTTGTAGACTTTGCCAATAGACAATTTAGTAGCATAGTCAAACTCATCCATAATATCATACAAACAGCTTACATTTAATGTGAGCATAAGGAGCGGGAAGTGGGGGAGGGGGTGTGAGACCAAGAGGTGGGTGGGGGGAGGGTAGTCAGGCAGAGAGGCTGGAGTGAGAAAAAAATGTCTGTTAAATTGTTCATAAGTTCTCAAAGGAATAGAAAGGTACCCACAAGCTGTCTGTAAAAGACTTTTGCAAATCGTAGTGTCTGCCTTTTTCTTCAACTCATGCCAGAATATCAATGACATAGGTAGTTTAATTAATTCAATAGACAATTTTATCCTTTATTACATCTTCACAAGCTTCCTGTGGTGAACTATATACTAGTTAAAGTTGTATTTTCAGCCTCAATAAAGAAAGATACACAGGACAGGAAAGGACAACTGTTTATCATTGACAGAAATATTACCCTTGCTAAATCTATTTTTTCATGATGTTCCCTTTTTTTTTTCTTCATTGTAATTTGTAGTGAGGTGTTTCTGAAGGAGGATGGAAAACTCTATAAGGATGGCGATGTGATGACGAGACCCAAACTTGCTGATACTCTCCAGACCATCGCAGATGAAGGCGCAGAAGCTTTTTACTCCGGATCATTGGCTGATGATATCATTGCAGATATAAATGACTACGGTAAAAGTGCAATCACCATGGTAACCTCAGTTACTACAATCTGTAGGCCAAACCAAGCTGGGTCATTTTCTTTGCTGCCAATAAGCAATTGTTTCTAACTATTTTAAGTGAAGATCAGTTTAAATATTGTCGGCAAATCAACGCCCACATTGATTTTTTGCTAGACTAAATTGAATCTTAAAACATGATGTCATTTGAATAACTATTGGAGGTCGTCATTTCTGGCACTGGGAAAAATTCCAGCATTGTACAACGTCCAACAAATCATTCCTGTCCAGTATTAAATACAGTTAGTTTTGACGCATTTTTGGAAGATAACAAACATTAGTGTATCCTACCATGAACTTGTTATTTAAATTTGTTAATTTTATGCTAAACAGTTTGAAGATAACAACAAAGTTCCTTTTCAGAGGCTTGATTTTGCTAGTGGTTCAACTGACTGATTTAATATTAACAATATGAAACAATAATTATAATTTTGAAGGTTTTAAAGGCTGGAATAATGTTGGAAGTAAGCTGATAAAACATATATCAGCACCCCTGGACTAAACGTCTCTGCAACTCATGAAAAGGTGACGGTGCAATAAATCGGACCGTGTCAGATATTCAGACTGCTATGCAAGCACTTGTTATCAGTCTATGTAGCTCAATGAGGCATCTACATGTGGTAAGCTATATAATATAAGTTTGTTTACTCTGATTTTTTAACATTTTCCTCTTTGCTAGCCGGTATCGTAAGCCGCACCGACTTAGAAACGTACACGCTGGCCATCAAGGATGCGTTACATATTAATCTGGACAGCTGGGACGTCTACTCTGTCAGTCCTCCCGGTAGCGGCGCTGTCCTCGCGCTGATACTGAACATCCTCGAAGGTACGTATTACCCTACGGGAGAATTGTGTTTTTCGCAACCCTTGAAGTATAGGCTCTTGTCTTGCTGATACGTATATTTAGACACATTGCAATAAAATATGGACTTCAAAATCCTAAGAAATGCCGTTACTATTGAATAAATAATATTGAAAATGCAATATGTTCAATTATCATATAAGTAATGCTGTTTTTTATTTAAAATGATCGTTATTATGATCACAGCCTTGGTTCGACTTTACTCTCATCGCAGCCGTATAGCAACAGTAGAATGTCACTGAGTGTGTTTGTCTGGCTGGTGAAACAACAGATCAAAGCAAACATGAATTATTGTGGCATGTGCAATGTCGTAAACCCATGACTAAATTACCAAATTATTTCAACGCTGCAATATGTCTGCATTATTGGGTGTACATGGTAATAACTTAAATTTGTATAAGTAGATTTAATGTCTGCTGCAGACAATTTTTAGATGTGGGACTACAAAGAGACACAGTAACTGTTTAATCGGCAACTACCCCAGTGTATTGGCTAGTATACCGATAATATTGCACCAACGTTTGGCAGACTAGATTATAAAACTAAATAAACTGGTTCCTTACTTAAGTCCAGCCCAGTGAAATATCACACGACCAGAGTTGTCCTTCAGCTTTGGTTCAAACTTTAATAATTGACTGTGCTATAAATACATACATGGTGAAATCAAAAATGGAATATTTTGTATTATCTGTGGGAAGGAGTGCAATCTATCAGGGATCCATATATTAGTACAAGCTCCCTCAACAATTGTCGCTGCCGTGTCATTATTCCATGTAGGTTACGATTTGACTCCGGAGAGCATCTCAAACAACGATAGATCAGTACTGACCTACCACCGAATGATCGAGGCTTTCAAGTTTGCATATGCTAAGAGGTCAGCACTCGGCGATGAGGACTATGTTGAAGGTCTCGAAAATGTAAGTTGAATGAGATTATGCATTTAAACGAATACTCACTCTCGAGTACTCTCTTCGTGAATACCTGCTAACCCCACCCCCCTCCCCCTCAAGCTGTAAACTTCACTTCTACTTTCTCAACCAAGGTAGCTTTACTCTAAAGCTAGGGTTAGCAAGGAGAACTCTCATTGTTCTTCAGCTTACAACATTAACAAGCGAGAATGTTGCCTAAACTCTTTCAAATACAAGTGCAGCTAGCTAAACAGCTTCGTCACAACAGTGTGGCGGCTTCCGTTGTCTAGTCGACTCACCCTGAGATAGAACTGTACAGCATACTTACGACAGTAACGACGAAACTCCCCAAACCTAATATCCTAGACAGAAGATCTATACTGTTTAGCCAGAAATGCTGAGTCACTCTAATAATACAATAGAGGAAGCTGAACTGTAAGAATTAACCGACTGCTTCACAGATGATTGTCGTACAATGTCTTCTTTTAGCCATGATATTTTTCCCTTGTTGCTCATGAATACTACAATCGAAAGGGTTATAATATTTCCTTTGTATCTTTCGTACAAAAATGGTTTATGCAACCCGACAAAGTTGTAAAACTCGAGCATTGCAGTCCCAAAAACCCACTTCCATCTACATGTCTACCGTGTGTTCACAGCTGTCGTACCAACATAATGTCACAGATAAAGCACATTTGTTTTTTGTGTTTTAAAAAAATCAAAATTCCTATGTCAAAATTTAAAAAAAAAAAAAAAACGTTTATTTTTCAACCATATGTCAAGTAATTTAGATGGCGATCTGACCGACAAGTTTTATTTTACTGCTAAACTATACCTTCAGACCATGAGAAAGTCAACATTGTTAGCATCGAAATTGTGTAAATATAACATTGCACGTTGTTCACGTCGTCAGTCTGCGTTGAAAATCTGATATTAATTGATGTAAGTTGTGTCTTCCCCTCTCTGGCTCGTAGTTCGTTGCAGAGATGATCAGTCAGGAGTACGCTGACGAGATGCGTGACAAGATCACCGACGACAAAACTCACACGTACAAATATTATGAGCCGGCTTTCCTGAATGACGAAGACTCCGGTACCAGTCATTTGTCAGTCGTAGATGCAGATGGGAGTGCGTGTGCTGCGACTAGCACAATTAATCTATAGTAAGCTGCTAGTGCACTCTGTGTTCAAGTGTCGTTTCTTCATTACCGTGGCGATGGCGATTTAGACTCGACATGTCTAAATGAAGCAGGGCGTGGGTAAATGGTGGATTCTACAGGGTACTTGAATCCAAAACAAAACAAAACGATTACTAACGCTGCTACCGAGAGAAGCGTCTAGACTTGCGACTAATTAATTAATTCATGCAGTGGGAAAAAATCTAACTGTTTGTCTTATGTTGATATGTTGTAATACTAACTTTAGGCAGACAGAGAGATTGCCAAAAATTTGCCAGAAATTGGAACCAACTACGAAACACTGCTTTTTAATATGGACTCTTTTGCTTTAAGACCTTTAGTACACAAAAGTGATATATTTAGCAATCTTTCATACTTAGTTGCTTGTGTTAATTCTTTCCCAACTTTGACCTCTCTTTATATTGTCACATGTCAGCAAGATGTTTGTTTCCATTTGCTTAAGTTTATGATATTTTCCATCAAAATACTTGCACCAGCTGTTATTTAATGCCAATTTCTCGCTCTTGCCTTTTTTCGTTTTTTTTTGTTTTTTTGTAGTCAACAAAGTTCCCAATGATTTTTACCCTCTACTAAGAATTAGGAGTAAATTAGAATAATGATAAACTGCATTTTGAATTTTCAGTTTTGGATCAAAAGTCAGGGGGAGCCGGACAGGTATCATCTTTAATGATGAAATGGACGACTTTTCACAGCCTGCTGCTGAGAATTATTTTGGAGTCCCCCCCTCACCATCAAACTTCATTGTCCCTGGGAAACGCCCCATGTCATCAATGACCCCGACTATCATCATAGATGGATTAGGTGATGTGATGCAAGTACAGGGAGCGTCTGGAGGCACCAGGATTACCACTGCTGTGGCAACGGTGAGTGAGTGTGTCATGAGTGAGTGGCGAGTGAGTGAGTGAATCAAACAGGAGTTGCTTTAATCATTGTTCCCCAGCAGCGGCTGGTTTCATGTCCCCGGCCTTCATGATACGTCTCTCAGTATCACAGTAACAAAAGTATAAAGCTGGGAAGTAACTGCTTCTGTTGCTCTGCTTTTGAATTGTATAATTTCTATCATCCATTTCTTGGTCTAAAAGAAATGCAAAAGTAACTTACAGCCTGATGGGAAAAGTATTTCCAGTGCTTATATCACTATGTATCCTTCTCCCATGTCATGTTTCAAAGCATTCATACTGACAGTATGAACAGTTCCTAACCTTTCATGAGTGTCTGAAAGTATCAAATAGAATAACATTGTCCCAACTGGGTGGAAATTAGGCTCATCTACTTTGCATAAAATAATTGGAGTAAAGCCATTTAACTTGTGATTAACTCCTAGGGTTCACTTCTTTTTCAATTGCACCTTTTTCGGTTCAAAATTGAATTTCCTGGTTTCACAAACTACTCTATAGCAAAAGTTTTACCTGTGGTAAATGGAATACAGTTATTTACTTTAAGAGACATAAGCGAAGCCGGTTGCTGTTTAAGCTTGTTCACCTCACCGCATAATCTAAGGATAGTAACAAGTCCTAATTTATCTGACCAGTGAACTCGTCAATCAACGATTCGTCTCTGACGACCAATGCTCCATCTATGTTTGTAAGTGAATGCTTTACTATTATCCAAAGGGAACACGTCATCAGTGAGAAAAATTATGAAACTTGTTAGTAATCTTCCGTTCACTTTTCTAAAAACTTTTTTAAAAACAAAACGTGAAACTATTTGAGAGTCAGAGTTAATGTGTTTATTGTCTCTACTGATTTTAAACTTCCTCTGTTTATTAAGTCTTTGATGTTCCTTGTATTGATACAGGCTATCATGTACACCAAGTGGTTGGGAGTCGACCTCGAGTCTGCGATAGAAAGACCACGTATACACGACCAACTAGTGCCGACTGCAGCTTTCTATGAAGCAGACTTTAACTCTGTGAGTATAAAATACCTTTTATCTAGCACTTCCTCTTCCTTTAACTTGAGAATTAACACCGTCTGAAAACATATCCAGTCATGCATGGTTTGGGGGATTGCAGCAAATTGATCCAACCCCTCAGCTTTGTAATAGCAAGCACCGTTTGTATTTGACGGAGGTATAAAATAAAGCAGTTTGTTCATTTCTATTTGGATGCTTGCAGAATTGGTGCAATTATCTTTGATACTTGGGCAACCCTGACAACTGCTCTCGCCTTTCGCTAACATTGAAATGATTGCATCACCTTGGAGACTCATAATATGACTGTGACAACAGTACTGTATGTTTAATATGATGGTTGGGTAAAGTCAGTAGGTTTGTTCATAATGAACCAATTATTTCAATTCAGAACAGGTACTGAAAACCAATGACTACAATGACAGTTTGATGTGTGTGGTTCGTGTATTACATCGCAAACATATTGCATGGTGTACTTAAATCAAATAAATACATTTTAGAAACATATTTCTGCTATGAAACAAAATGTGAGTTATCCTATTCATTTAACTAAGCAACAATTTAAATAATGATTAATTTTTAGGTAGTGTGCACGCTTCACAGTTTAAATAGTCATCAGTGTACCCATGTTGTAAGCAAAGTTTTCCAGTATGATTTTGATTTGATGAAGTATAATATTTGGTCCTAAATTTATGGTTGTTTAAAACTTTTATAAACATTGATTGACTCCTTTCAAGTTCTGTGATTTTCATCTGTGTGCTCACTTGATATTTCGTAGAACATTGTCGAGAGATTACGTGATGAAAAAGGCCACAACATGACCAAGAGCACCGGTATCGCCGTCGTCCAGGGAATAATGCGACTGGAGGATAATTGGTACGATGCCCACAGCGACACGCGCAAAGGAGGTTGGCCAGCAGGTTACTGAAGCTACCATCTAGGGCTCCATCCTAACAGACTATCTAGGGTTCCAACCTTACACTGGAAATAAATCAAGTTTATTTTTAAAGCAGATTTTTTTGGTGTTGATATAATTTTTTTTTTTTCAAATTTCAATACTAGGTTCTCAAAATAATACAACAGATAGGCTGGCTGGACAAGATCTTCTTCAGTGAATGAAATGATTGTCTGTTGCTAACTTTAGTTTGGATAAATATCTGGGGTGTTAGCTGTTATTACAAGCAGATGGCTTCATGAGTAGGTGGCAAATTTAATGTACTTAAGCAGTTTCAAAATTTCCGGCTTACTTTTTTTTTTCAGTAATACTTGGAAGGTTTGTTTGAAATGGTAAACACAGACAACTTGCTGCTTAAATTTTTATTACTGTATTATACTTTTGTGTAAATTAAAGTGCACATTTTACCAAAGATTTGGACATGAAGTTTTAAAGGCATGAATATGTATAAATGATCAGTTGTGAAGGGTTTTTACTGATTGACGATCAGTCATATCGTTTTCCAAACTAACCAACGAAACCACTCATTGGCAGTTAGATATACAAAGCTGTCTTGCAAGGAATGACTAAAAAGAAGTGCCAATGGTTTGTATTATATATAAGAATAACAAACACTATGATACATTTCAAGTTTCTTATAGTCTAACAAATCGATTGGAACTAGATCAGTAGAGTTCAATTTGACTTCAATGCAATTCATCTTAATACTTAAATTGTCTGTCTTCCAAGCCTGAAATATGTTTATTGCGTTAATGTCATACCCTCATGAATAAGATAACGTGAAACTAACTAATGTAAAACATAGTAGCTGCTATAAGCCTAGAATTACTAGAATTACTAGAATAACTAGACTTAGCATCTTCAGCAGATATCGTCTCATATTGTGCCTTTGATAAAGCTGCTGTAAACTTATGCCGTTCCTACTTCAAGTGAACTTGCAATCGGTTCACAGAACATGCAATTACCTATATTCAGTTGCATGGCTTCCAGGTAACATATTAACTGGACATGCAGTTTTCCTACATCATCCATTCACAAAATGGACACAATTAACGTTTTGCAATATAAATATGGTGCATATAGAAATGCAATGATGACAATCATTGACTGTTACTTAAAAGTATTTTATTTCAATGCCATTTTCTTTTTACATATTTCTATTTTCAAAGGGGGCAAACTGATGGCTTGTGGATATTTAGTATATATATGTTGTATTCAACACAAGGGCCGAGATTTTTTTTTTAATGGTTAATGATCATTTTTCTGTAATTATTTAGAGATCCTTTTTGAGGCTCACACAAAGAATAAGTTCATATAAATTTTGTTTCAATCCTAACTTATAAATTCTTTGCCATGGAATGCTCTTGTAAGGGTCAATCGTCTTTAAAGATGCTTTCCATCTAAAGACTTCATGAGATTTGGTCATTCTATATTAAAAGAAAGCGTCCAATTATTTTGGAACCATTTCTGTAAGAACGTGTTACACAGAGACCAACCCTAATTTTGACCAATGTATTTTTTTTTTAAATTAGCCATTTTATGATGGTGTAGTAATCCTGTAAGTCAAGTATCAGTTGTCACGATTTGTGCTCCAACACATTGCTAGTAACTTTTCATAAAATATTTTCAATGATTACATAAATCGAAGTCACCAAAATCTATCAGAAGTTGGAAAATTAATTAAGGTTCCGACTGATAAAAATTTAAGCATGTCTCCTTAATCTATTCATCACTTAAAAAACTTAACCCAGGGTGACATGGTACCAACCAAACACTGTGTGCCAACAGTTAGTGGTGGCATTATATTATTGTAAGGACCTGTCTCCCCCATTCCACCTTCCCCCACCCTCCCCCACCCCCACTCAGCCATCTCCATTGGTTAAATTGTACTTACAAATACAAGTATGTCTGTTGTATTCTTACTTAATATTCTGACATTCCTTGATGTTTCTGCCTTACAGTATAACAAAAAGTCTTTCACAGAAATGATTTTTAAATTTGAATGGTGGTAATCTGAATAAAGCTATTTTTATAATAGAAATCTTTAAATGTTTATGGTATCTTATTACTGCAATGACTGAACTGTATTTCATCCAGGTTAAGTACTTGTTTTTGCATTTTAAAGCTTCATTTCATTTAGGTGTAAAACCTGTAAATGTAATAGCAACTCAACTTCTGTATAGCAAACAGTACTAAATGAATCAAAACACAAGTGAGGATAGAAGTGAAAGATTCCATGATTTTATTTCATTATAGAAAAGTAAGGGTTAGCCTACTGCTAGGTTAGGTCTTATCTTTTAGTCTATTTTCCCCTTATTTTTAACTTTCTTTTCTGTCATTTAAAGGAAACAGCCAATTACCTAAGTTGGTATATAGTTTTTAGTGCTTTTTAATTACTCATATCTAGTGACATTCTGAGATTTATAAGGTGAATGGGTGGACTTTATTTTGTATGGTGTATCTTCACAATATCTCACCTTATGATCTAGTGTTCAATGTTACCTTCAACCTCGTCAGAAAAGATAGTCGACATCAAGTTTACCTAAGAAGGAAGTGAGGTTCCTTTCCCCATTACAAACTTTCAAAAGTTGATTATATTGGTTGTATTCTAAATACTTTCTTTCTAATGCACTCAAATCCTGAAATGCTTAGGATTTCGGTTTTTCTTTTTCTTTTTAGGTAACAATCCTGGTAGCTCTCAATGCTAAGACTGTATGGAAATATCAGCTTTGTAAAAGTCTTATGTTTTAATCTTTACCTAATGATATCTTGACCATTAGTAGTATTACTAACAGTGGCTACCGTCATATTGTTACAAAGAGAATAAAGATTGTAATTATATTCAAGTTATATCTCTCACCTTATTTGCATATAAATTGTTTTAAAACAGGCTTAAATGTTGCAAATGCTAAGACTGTATCTTCCATTCGATGAAGTGGGGGAGTAGGCGAAAGGGAAGAAAATGGACTATGACATTTCAAGTAATTGTAACAACAATCGACATTTTATCCTATAGTAAGGTTATGGATATTAATCTGTAACAACAAAAAATTAAATTTTAATGTATTTATCAAAATAAAAGTATGAATAAATAGAATTTTTCAATACAACCCTATATTTTTCATTTGAACTTTGCTGTTACATTTATATGACATATCACAACTATCTTTGGAAGGGACAGAGGAATGACAAGTGGTCGGGAGGGGGGGGGGGGAGTGGGGGGCCCTGTGTGTAGAAGGGATCTACTGTCAGACAAAAGAATGTATGGCACTTTTTTGTTGTTGCGAACCGCAACCAAATGCATCAAACACAGAAAACAACCCTAACCAAATTGAATTTACTATCCACCATTTGGTTGGATGGTCTCATGTCTGTCTTTTCTTTGACCAGTTCTATTTCTTCCTGTTGTTGTCTTCATGCCATCTCCTTTTTTCTCTTGTGTCCTGGTTCTGACTGCTTCCTGTTAAATTGTTTGTTGCCCATTTTGGTCTGTTGCTTAGAGACTTTGTCTAACGGCCCGGCCTGTTGAGGCTTCTTGCTCTTGATTTTTTTCTTGTAACGGAGTCGTTTCAGCGACCTCTGATTGATCCTCCTCTCTGCATTGGAAAGCTGCTCTGCCTCGTTGGTGTTGTTGTGATGAAAAAAATTATTAAGGAATTGCAAATACTTTTCAGCTGTCATTGCTTATTCTTTATATATCATTAGGCATACCCTCCCATGCCTACCCTCCCATGCCCACCCCCCGCCCCACCCCCTCCTACCTCAACTTAAACAATGTAAGACAAATCTGTCCAACCTGCTTTTTCCTGGGGATCTTGACGCTCCAGATAACTCGCCAACCATGCATAGTATCCAATCAGAAAATGTGTTTTAATGAATCTGATAATGGTTTTAAATTACCCTTGAGAAGTGTGTATTTAAGTAACCATTATTCTACATTCTAGCATATTTGGATGGGGGAGGGGAAGGGGTGTGGGCATCTTTGAATGAAATCCTATCATCCTTTTGTGGTGGCCTTTTAAATCTTAATTGTCAGCAACTGTTCACAGGTGAATGCAACAGTCACAGGGATATGGTCCTTGTGACTTGCAAGTCTACTTAGGATGCTAGCAGGCACATGTTGGGGTGGGGGTCATAAGTATCCTCTGCTCAGGTGAATTCCATAGCAATCCATAAAGCTGAACTGATGTAAGCAGTACACAGTATTAGTCCTGTAGGTGAGAACTGTATCCCCCACACCCCGAATCTGAGGTAGCTGAGAGCATTATTCAGCAGTAGAAATTTCGTCTTATATCTCTGAGCAATTTACAAATTTTTTATATATATATTTTTTAATATCTATATAACTTTTCATAAAGTGATTTAAACCTTGACAAAATTGATCTTCGGATGTTGGATTCATAGCCCTGTTTTCAACCTTGGTCCCTGCTTCATTTAGTTTGGGTTAAATTTGCACTTACAGTATAGATTTAGCTTAAAGTCTTAAGGTTGGTCTATATCTATTGAACCTATCAAAAGGTCGGGAGGTCACTTCCATGAAACAAATATCGGCATATTTCTCAAGTTGGTCAAACCCAATGCAAAATGATGAATTTAGATGCAAAAATATAATATTATTCACAGCTTGGGGTATTATAAATCACAAAAGCTTTCAAGGATATTGTCACCGGTCTTGCATTCTGCTTATGTTTTGTTTCTATGGGTTTGACTCGGATTTTTCTTCCGTTTAATTTCTGAGAATTCATCTTCAAAGCTAAAGCCACGGACGATGGATCCTGTTGGTGAAATTGGAAAAGGGAGATAATTAAAGTACATCTGTGATTGTTCACATGGAAATACATTTGGCTGGCTAGAACTGATTCATCCTTCCAGATGAAACAAATGGTTTTTCCATCTATGAAACCAAACCACCAGCACCTCATGCAGGCTCGTAGCATGATGGGGGAACGACACACCTTAAAGCAGCCTTTCGGGTTTGCTCGTAAAAATTTCCCAAACATGATGAAACAATGATTGCAATTAACCAAAGTAAAAATATCCTTCTAGTCTTTTTCACCAAATGATTTTATTTGAGTGAGAAATTCATGGAATTTCATTCCATTTCTCAACATTTTAGCAGCCAGACACTTTTTATAGACTTAGTATAAAACACATGCCGAAGTAAGTTTCAAAATTTCATTCGCTACTTGATATAAAACTCGACAGAGCAGGCTTATGAGTTACTTTGTAATGGAATTTTAGTTTAGACTATCGTTGAAATATTTATCAACTTCTACTTAAGCTGCTTTTAACCATATTATTGTACATAGTAATGGAAACTATTTAAGTTTGACTTTTCTTCGCTAGATGAAACAAAAGTTTTAGTTGTCTTGCTGCTTTTATATGCATTCCCTCCGCACATTAGATTGTTTCTTTAGATGCATATTATGTACATATATAATAATTTTTAAAATTCAATCCAAAATCAGATAATAAACTTGGAGACCCATTCAAGTTCATTGGTATGTTTGGAAAATTTTGATTCAACTGACCAGAGCTATTATTCTAAATAACTCCTTTTCAACATTATGTATTAATTACA
>JAIPMN010022733.1:0-11065 GCA_020650975.1 Apostichopus californicus
TTGAGCAACAATTTGTATGTCAAGAGGAGCCCTTCGCCTACCTCTACTCTCACCCACCCCTCGGCCTCATCTCCTCGACCATACTACTAATGTTCAACTTCTTGTAGTTCCCATTCCAAACTAATTCACGAAGATATTGAAATGAGACGAAACAAAAAACAAACTCACATTGAAGTTTCAATCACACCTGACCTGGTTGTGGGTATTTATTCCTCTTGATTTTTTGTCATTTTTTTTTTTTTTTTTTTACTGAGCGTCGCAAAGTAGCTGGGTCATGTACGTGCAGTAGGCGGGTCATTTGACCCGGGTCCCGGCTACTAACGAAAACCCTGATGCATAACCCATTCAAACTGATCTTGAAACAGAAGTGCTAAAACATATTCAGGCAAGTGTTTAACCCGTCCTTCATCTCCAAACTTTTGGAGAAGGTTATGTACAGTATACACGACTTGAGCGACACTAGCATACCAATGTCCTTCACGAACAATTTGGACTTCAGGATGTTGCATTGAAGTAGTTTGAGTCGATATCTGTCAAACCGATTTCAAACAGTTTGCATTAATATCGATGAGCTTTTGGAACCAGTACCTCTAGAGTTTTGCGTTCCACAGGAATCCGTGTTTTGGCTCAAGCTATTCTCTATATGTACACAATTGTATACATAGTCACAACTTGAATTACCATGTCTATACGGATGACACACAAATTTACCTTTCATTGCAGCCTGTTAATTGATGTCTCTGCTAGAAGATGTGTTTTGGAGAATATTGAATATTGCCTTGTTGATATCAAATAGTATATGACAATCAGGCCTCGACAAATACTGTCGCCAACCGATCGCCAATGGCGAGTAGAATGTTGCGACTGGCGAGCAAAAAATGCATTACGCTCGACATTTTGGCGAGTGGCTCATTCGCTCACTGACTTTACATGATAGGCTTACAATTAACTTGTGAGCCAATCAAGAAAGGCCTATTGCCTAATGTGACACATCACAGTAGTATTATCAAGTGCATTGTTACAAGTAGGTCCTAAGGAAAAGCTCTGTTCACCAGCTCGAAACTAATACTAATCGCTCAAACTTAATGATGCACTCAAACTCAAACAGGGGTACCTTGTGTGTAGATAGGTACAAATGAAACAATTTCACCGTTTTATGTATCCACATATATCATGTTTTAAACATTTTTGACGAACCACAATTAAATAGATCGTTTTTGCTATAAACAACTAACAGTAACACTATACGGCGATATCTTAAGTTAGGCCATACGACCTATATCACACAAACAATTAGCGGGAAAAATGGCGAGTAAATTGAGCGTTTTGGCGAGTAGAATTTTAGACTCGGTCGCCAGTTGGCGAGTAGTTTAAAAAAAATTTGTCGAGGCCTGATGACAATGCAATAAAATTAAACTGTATGGTGACAAGATTGTAGTAATCATAATCTGAAAATCCTTCCCAATGTCTTTGTGAGGGGGGATGGAGTTTCGATTAAATCTGTATCAGAAGTCAAAACTTGGAGTAGGAGGTTGAACCTCCGTCAGTGATGATGTCATAGTGGCAGTAGAAAGTATAATCTTGCGATGAAACCTGCTAGGCTTCACGATTACCTTAATAACTAAATCACAGAACTCTTTTATGAGTCAATGGCAGCCATTCACGATTCAGTAACGTGTAAATTACCAATAGAATGTATCACAAAGCCTCAAGTATTGAAATAGGGTGTATAACCACCTGGTGCAATACAGTATGTTATTCACAATGCACTTTTTGTATGTGTACATTTGATACCATACTATAGGCATTGATATAGGAAGTTAAATATATACAAGCCATTATTGCACAGGGCATTACAAGTATTATTCAAATCAATACAGTGACCGTCATACATGACTAGATAACCATATATGGAACTTTCAATAGAGGTAAAGATATTATTACCAACGGCAGGAATAGAGCAGTTTACTAAGCTTGTGCATGGAATATCAACCATCACTTGAAGTAACTATAACTAGATCTGTTAAAATTCCAAATCATTCCAGGCGCGTATAGCGAGGAAATTACCAAAGGAGGGGCGAAATTGTAGGCAAACTATCAGAGCCGGAGACACGGCATTGCAAAATATCTAAGCGTAGCGCCACCATGTATTGGCCCGAAGCGTACAAGAAAATTTTGACTGAAAATGCCTCCCAGATTGCTGGAAATGGCACTTCCCAGGCCTTGTAAGTTGCATCTTAGCATTTTCTCTTTTGAAAATACTAGCAATTGGCATAAAAACATACAAAAAAATATGCTCAAGGGGGGCAGGGGCGGCTGCCCCCTTCGCCCCCCCCCCCTTGGCTACGCGCCTGATTCGTTCAAAGGATTGCCAAAGTATCGAAGACATGATGTAGTGCGTATTTTTGGTGTACGTATATCGTGAACACACCAGCTCACTTTTCAAATTGCTCAACTTATTAAAATTTTGCGATATTGTTAGGCTGAATGTAGCCACATTATCTTACAAGGCTTGGAATGGCTTACTTCCTGCAGCCTTTCATGACTTCTTTACTAATTAACAGCGCCATACATAGTCACCGCCCTAGAAGTGCCGGTCAAGCACACCACAACTTATTTTATACAACATTTGGTATAGTCAGTAAATTGCGAATTTCGGAACACTGCGAATTTCGGACACCCCTAAGAAATGCACGATTTCACCATGACAACCTACAGGAAGAGCCAAATTTCACCAAAAAGTACGAAGCTACAGTTATTTTCTCTCCAAAATGACCCGTGTGCAAGTAAATTCTTACATATTTGTCAATAAAATGACGGAGATCTATGAAGTCTGTTATAATTACTGAAAGAGCAACTGCGCCACCAATTTTATCACCAGCGCCACACTGTGTGTCCGAAATTCGCAATACTCTAGCAAAGAAATACCAGTTCCACAATCACGAAGAATCTTCTTGGAATACAACGTGAAAACAGTTTGCAGGAAAGAAAGTTTGGCCGTGTATCGTTATATAACACACTTCTCCCACCATATCAAGTATATTTTCAGGTGATTTATACCACAAGATATAGTTTTGGGGTGTTTTAAGGCTTAGGTGTCCGAAATTCGAAGTGTCCATGCTACGTATAGTTTAAGAATCGTGCTATAATGACATGGAATTCTCTTACTGCTGCTATAAAATCTAAATAGATCCAGAGGAGAGGGGCCCACCCCACGGAAAACTCACTGCATGTACAAAGTCAATGGCTAACTCCAAATGTTTTGTCTCATCCGCGGCTGTTTTTACTTGCAAGTAGCGAGTGGGTGACCGCTTCCAGCCGTGATTACGTGACTGAAACTATTTTGTAGGTAAGGTTCGTGTTTGCGTCGACAACGTGCGTTTCAACTGCGAAATCGCACTCCGCCCGTGTATTTCGCGCGCTGCTGTAGCCTAGGTTGAAGCGTTAGGCTAGCCGAGCCTCGCCTAAACCTAAACTTATCCATTGGAAATTTCCCTTCTACAAAGTTTACATGTAGGCCTGACTAAACTAATATATTCTATAATGATTTAATGTTGTTATATAACTGTGTCTTACCTTTACAAAGTCAGTTAATCCGACCATTGACTCCCACACGAGACTGGCGAATCATGCTACAGTATCATCAAGGATGCTGCATGCAAATATTCTAGTATATAGCCACGCTGTACTACAAACAGTGAAATTAAAGTTTACCTCTAATAATAGGTCTTCATATAGAGTTATTACACATACTGACATAGGGGAGGGTTATAAAAAGTCATGTTTTTTCTTTCATGGCATGGAATTGTTTATTCACAGAGGTTATCGAGAGGTCAAAGTCAATGATCAGAGTTTATATCACTGATCTGTACAGATCAGTGGTTTATATATAGTCCTCTCGAAGAAACCAAGTTTCAGGTCATAGGTCGCAGATTATTGTTTTATGGTTTTTCACAAAAAAATGTCCCCATGCTAGAAGAAATTGGTATGGCAACAAAAATCACAAACAGTGAATCATTCACCAGATTAACATATTTTTCCTTGACCCCTGGAAACAGGCTGGTGCCACTGAAATGGACCACATGTTTCAATCAGACAATCACCTTGGCATTAGTAAAGCTACGGTAACTTGAACAGGCCACTTGAGAACTGCTGAATGTAATGAACGTTGACTGTCACGAACATACTTCCTGAATAACCACACAGTTTGTATTCAGTCATTTGAGGCCACCTATGAGTGGTTACACTGTATCTGGGGCGTTTCGGGGATTCTGAGGGTGTGAGCTATAATCTAGAGTGAGACAGTGGTTGGAGATGTTGGGACAACGGCCAGGGGTACCCCACCATCCTACCTATCATTTTCCAGTAGTTTTCAATTGGTTACACCATAAGCTCACCTAGGTTAATAAGGAGGGGGGGGGGGGTGCGGACTCTGACAGTGGTGGCCCACCAATATAAATTACTGGAAATGCCCATCCCTTACATATGAAGTGATACCCATCATTTTCCAGTAGGTTTCAACTGGTTACCTCATGAGCTGACCTAGGTCAATGAGGGGGAAGGGCATTTTGGGGGTCCACTGGCAGGGGTACCCCGCTAATAGAAATTACTGGAAATACCCATCCCTTACATATGAAGTGATACCTATCATATTCCAGTAGGTTTCAACTGGTTACCTCATGAGCTGACCTAGGTCAATGAGGGGAGGGGCATTTTGGGGGTCCACTGGCAGGGATACCCCACCAATAAAAATTACTGGAAATGCCCATCCCTCAATTGTATCTGAAGTCCTAACCATCATTTTCCAGTAGGTTTCAAGTGGTTACCTCATGAGCTGACCAAGGCCATCTGTGAGGGGTCAATTATTGATGACTGGCGAAGCTACCCCACCACCAATAATCACTGGCGATGGCCATTTGTTGCTCTTGGGGCCATACCTGACACATTGTACTTACTTTGATGAGGTTACCAATGAAAGCTGATCTAGTTTAGCTTTTAGGTGAATTTAAAATTGCCCTCCCAGCCACACCCACCACAGCAGGTTTGCAAGTCGTCTGGTTTCATATACAGGAATGCACTGTGAACATTGTGATGTACAAGGCAATTGGTTACCTTCCCATCTAACCAAACCCTCTGGGCTCCCGGTCTCTTTGTCACCCGTATACAATTTTGGGGATGAAAGTTGCTACGCGCCTGCACCCAAGCAAATGTTCCCCCAATATTTGAAACAAATCGCCGCCCCTGACCTGGCCCTCAGTAGACGTTCCGGTCAATATTATACAAATAATGAATGGTTATCATCATTATGAGTGCAATAGTGCAAATATTTCATGAGTTGAAAGATGGAATGTTCCATTCAATGAGGCGCAGCCGAGTTGAATGGAACAAATTACATCTTTCAACGAATGAAATATTTGCACTATTGCACGAATAAAAACCATTCATTATTTGTTTTATACAACACCTTTAAAATTGGATATTTCCATTGCTCTCATAGAGCGGATTTTTGTTAGAGTAACACTACCGTCAGTGTGTGTCACTGTTGTATTAAGATGGGTAAAATGCACTCATGCAACAGATTGTTTTGAACAGACAGGTTTCTCTGCTCTCTTACCATTGAAAAAAGTGCTACCAAAAAAGTATAACCCATGGTTCTATTTCATAGAGTGAAATAGAGCGGATTTTGCATGCAATCAACGAGCAATTGACCAATCAAATGACCAGAATACAATTAGGTGTTGTATAATAGCTGATATTTCACGACCGTTATTCATTCACCTGTATTTGGGAAATTCCATGTAACATCTTTCGAATTTCCAGTCTTCAAAGCAACCCGCAATTCGAATTTAATTGTGTAGTAGGGGAGGGCGATGAATGTTGATTCGTCTTTGTGCTTCAGCGAGGTGATAATCACTTTAACCAGGGAGTTTCCATAACAACTCCCTGCTTTAACAGCCCCGAGTTCAAGTGGATCGTACCAGGGAGCTATACTCTAACGTAGCAGCTCCCTGATCGTGCGTCTTACATTGTAAGTTACAGACACGTTATGTCATGAGGAGATCTGTATTACGCAATCAGTCTCATAACTTTCACCAAATCCCTGAAAGGCCTTGGACTAACTTTCCACTGTAGTGTGTGCTACATCATAGACATATATGATATAGCATGACATCTTACAAACTGAACACGTAATAGTTAATTTACAGTGGAACAAGAGGCGCATCAAGAGGATTTTACGTTACATGTGCAGTGTGTCCCCGCTTTGTCATTATATAATTTCAAACACTACCGGCTTGTTTACTTCGCCGCCTTGTGTAGTTGTGTAGCATCAATTTCAATTCATTTAATTCGTACGTGTAGGCCTACATGGTGTATGTGATGGAACTGTTCAGTAACAAGTAATAAGCAGAACAGGGATCGTATAAATATTCGTGATGGACTGACAGGGTTATGTTTCTATGAAATATATGTACTCCGACTACCGCTGCAGTTGAACTTCGAAGTTTGTGCTAGCAGAAGTTCTTTGACATATTAGCTAGCCTACATGTGCGTAACATAGACCTATGCTTGGCTAGGCTTAGTAGATTTTACTTTGGTCTAAGTTCAAGTTTCATGTATTGTGTGTTCACAACACAATGCCATGTCACAATCAATTATGAATCACTTAAAGCGATGGAGTGGCATATTACATAGATATGATAAATATAAGAGGAAGAAAACAAAAATAAACTGGATAGTTATATTTCAAGAGTATTTTAATTTGAAGTTCGTCTAGGCCTAGATCTAATGGCTAGTTGTAGTATCCTAACTTATTGTAAGGCCTAAGTTAGGCTACAACGTTTTACAAATTGTGTAAGTTGTTAACCCATTGCTTTCCTTGTACAGTAGCATGGTGGGTCCAATTATGATGTACTTTATTAAACAAATAATATCATAATAATCAACCGCAAGTTGCTTCGGTGCAGAGCTAACAACAATTCTATTACACTATTTACAGAGATGTTCATGCTAAAAATAGCCAATGATGTATATCCTATGATTTGATTGGCTAACAGTGCCTTACCCATTGTCTGCAAATATTATTGTATTATCTTCAGTGCTCAATGAACACAAACTATGTTGGTTAAACTGCAGCTAACTACTTGTAACATTACTTTCCCATGTTTAAAGATAGCTAAGTTTGTGATATAGGCTATCATACAGTATGTCACTATATGTGCACTAAAATATCATAACATTAGGCCTTGTTGTCACATATATACATTTCGTCAAAACAAGCATTCATTTTACGATGATGTACTTGAATTGTTTCTGAGACTACTGTATCAAGTAATATATGAATCATTGTTTTGATCACAAAATTTTATGAGTTGAGACAATCTATGAATTTTGTGGGTTTACAAGCTAACATCTCTGATACTGAAAAGGACTTTTCATCTCACAGTACTGTATGTTTGTTCTCTCCATATTGAGAGTTGCTAATGTAAAATGTGCATTCATACTACAGTAATTTTTTGGTTGAAAACTTGCATAGATTTTTGCGGTCCCTTTGACCATGTGCTTCAGTTATCTTGCTGGTGCTATGTTCGTGTTACACTGTATTTTCATGCATCGTCAAAAGTAGTCATTGAAGTTGAGATATAATCGACTTTGCGTAAAAAGTTATGAACATACTAATTTTCGTGAAGCTGGTTGTTTGCAAATACTGCAAAGTTCGAACAGGCCTACACATGCATGTAAAGAACTGCGTGGAATTTAGTGAGATCTGCACTCTGTAGGTACAGGGATTTTTGAAGAGTTGGTTGTTGGCAAAATGTAAGGTCAAAGCATGGAGCTATTACAGAGTTGGCAAGTAAGATAGTACAACAGCAGTTAAAGGGTGGCAGGGCGGTGAAATGGTTGACAGAGGGGCAAGGCGGGTGAAATGAGGGGCGGAGCAGGGCCTATTGTGAAACAGCGAAAGTAGGGCGCTGGATGGCATCGGCCCTATATTATTGTGTGGAGCATTCACAAAGTATAGGCAGTGATACGATCGCATCTTTACAACTACACTAGTAAAAATGGCTCATAAAATAAATGCAATTGGTGTTGGATCGGGATGCAAAATTTTCTCGTATAACATAATTAACATTACCCTCACTCATTGGATTTGATTTCCAACATTCACAGCATAAATGCAGCCAGCATTTAAGGGGCTCAATTAAATCAATAGTACAGTTATGCTGGCATTTTGTCTAGACACTTGTTTTTTATACATAAAAGATTCCAACATTCAAGGCATATACACACATCATTTAATGGGCTCAATTAAATCAGTCCAAACATGCAATATTTTTATGCTGGTATTTTTGTCTAGACATTCATTTTACTTGATTTCCAATATTCACAGCCTATGCATAGCTGAAATAACAATTTCAAAGACGTTTTTTGGTGGAGTTGTTACAAAATTTGACAGTCATTTTGTATTGCAAATTAGTTTCATCATTTTTTTGGGTGTACGCTTTATAGGCCTATCACTATATGCTTCCCTTATACACAAGCCAGGGTATTACCAGGGTTCATTATACTTAATTAAGTATTGTGTGTTCCTACAGAGGTATTTTGAAGTGCATATTTTTCGCGGAGCACAGCAGCCTAGGTGCAAGTTTTACTGAGCCTGACGCAAGCATTTTTAAGATTCATATTATTAACTATTCGTATGTGGAAGCGGTACATTTCCACTAACAACTGGAGATTTAAAAATGTGTAAGCTGTTGGATAGATTCATGAATTTAATCAAAAATCAATCGTTTAATTTGATAATTAGCAAAGCCGGACATACGTTTGTTCTTATATGTCCGACAAGGGATCATGTTGGATGGGGGTCAGGGCACTTAATTGTCCGGCCAAATGCCCAGAGGTCTGGCTGCCCTATTCCTACTTTGAGTTTCTCAAATACAGAATGTAGTTACTACAAGACTGTACAGAAAAAAATTGTCAACATTTTTTATTTTGTTTTCTACACAGTGTTCCTTTGATTGCTGATTTACTTTAAAAAGAAAATGGATACCTTCACGTTTTGGAAGAATGTGAACTTTTCCCTCATGTTTATGAGTTACGGGATGCTGTTTCTGTGCAGGAAATGTTTCTCGTACTTACTGCCAGCAATAATTGCAGAGGAAAACTTCTCAAGGAGCCAGTTGGGTGAGTTTGAAATGGCAACTCTCCAGATTACAGTATCATTTGTTTATTGATTTTCAATCTTAAATTTAAGAGTTATGTCCTGTTTTGCTTTGAACTGCCCTGCACCAATTGGCATTTAATAAGCCTATACTTTTAGGCCTGGTCTTACAAATTTGGAATGGGGGGGGGGGGGTTGGGAAGGTGCTAAATATTTCAGACCTGCTTACTGTACCTACAGTAGCAAAGCCTGGAGATAACATAAACAAAGGGGGAGGGGGGAGGGTGAGGGGAAGTTGGGGATGGGGGGGTGAGGGGGAAGTTTCAATTTGCATGAAACAGCGTGTGTGATAGAAAATGATTTTGCTTTTAAAAAGACACACACAAAAATTACAATGCATGTACAGAGAAAGACAGCCCCTGCAAGGTACTACAACTTATATATTTTAGCTGAAGTTGTATTTACTTAAAAAGTTAGCTGAACCCAGGGATCAGAGAGCAGTGGAGCATGCAGGTAAAGCAGATAAAACAAAGAGCAGTCTAAAAGCAAATTTTGCATACATTATACCATAGTATTTATCAGACTATCAAGGTTTTTACCAGCAGAATTGATCAGATACAATGCTGCCTGATTTCACCGTCAAATATCATGCCAGCACATTTACAGTATGTACACAACAGTGGGGGGTACCAATGAATGTACAGTAATAGAAATAATCCAGGCACTTACTAATATTGTTTTCAAAATCTGTGATAAATTAATGAAGTAAGGAAAATTGGCGAGACATTTTACAATATATCTACTGTAGTCCCCATGACAACCACCTCCTATGATATTCAAGACTTGCACAGCTAGTTGGTTGAGTTTTTTTTTTCTTCCAGTATATACAGAAATTTACAAGTGGTAATTGTTGGTTGAGTTTTTTTTGTATCAGGATATATACTGAAACAGTGAAATTGACGTAACACCGCTTTGAAATAATGATGTGGTCGTTGGGTGTATATAAAGCTTTCAGAAGTTATAGAGTTACAGTATATTTATAGAGCATACATGTAGATCCATCACAAGTTGTTATAAAATAAAATAAAACTGTTAGCAAACTGCTTATCCACTAGAGAGCCTGTGTAAGAGAATGTGTAAAAGTAAGTTGGCCTGATGTTTCGATCCTAGCATCATCTTCTTCAAAGGCTAAATGTCCCTTCTGTTACTGGTACCTGTCATTTAGCCTTTGAAGAAGATCTTGCTAGGATCGAAACGTCAGGCCAACTTACTTTTACACAAGTTGTTATATACATGTTTTTATACATATATTCATTATCCTGACAACGACAGAGGCAAGATGAGAGGTTGCCAGTGAGAAGTGACATATTAACAAACCTGTGAAAAAAAATACCTGTTGTCCATTTTAAATTGAATTCTTCTTATGTCCTGATCTTAGCTCACATATTTTGTCAGGGTGTCTGTACACTTTTTGTCGCCTATGTACAGTAAACTGAAAGTTTTACAAAATACAGGTGTAGACCGTGCCGTTGAGGCCATGAAGGATTTTCTACTGGTAGTCCCTAGAACAACCAAACCTTACTGTACTCTCTTGTCATAGTCTGAACAAATGTTCAGCAAAATTGGTTACAAGTCCAATTTTACCATGATTAAATATCAGCAAAGCAAAAACGAAAAATCAAAGAATGTCCAATTTGGACACTGTGGGCGAGATGCATGGGTTTGGTGAACAGAAAAACCAACTTTGTGATAGTAAAGTTACCCTTTAGGTGGATGATAGGTCCTACCACTTTTATTGTATTTTCAGTATCTCCAAAGTGATGGAGGGTGATACCAAATTGAATTGGGGGGGGGGGGTTTAATCGTACGGTTTAATAGTTACACTGAAAATCTGAATTTGATGTA
>JAIPMN010022733.1:12910-26519 GCA_020650975.1 Apostichopus californicus
CCCGTTTTTTTTTTTTTTTTTTTGGTTTTGTCATTTTTGAGTTTTTGATTCGTGGGTACGTATTTGTGCATTCTGTAATGGAGGGAGCGTCTGTTTTTCTCTCACTGGTACCTAAGCAGCATGGATGATGCTTTGCAAATGTTCCTGGTGGTTTTCCCGTATGGCAATATTTTTGTTAGTCGTGAGAGTGAGGGTCCACCTCACCACCATCAGCTTCCCTTTTCTTCCAAGACCACAAAATCCTCACCACAGACCAGAATCCGTTGACCTACAGTTTTCAAAATTGTGGTCATAAAGTGGAGTCTTGGTTATGATGTTGATTTGATAATTTCTGGATTGCGAATTGGGAAAATGGGTTTCTTCCTGTCCTTCAGTGGCATTAATACAACTTCTTACAATAGCAGTGATGATGAACGTTATTTGAGAAAGTGGGCAGATGGTGAGGTACACACTGGTCCACCGGATGGGGACGTTAACCGGTTGTAAGGGATAGAAGGAACGAATTCTTCAATCACAGGCCTGTCTCGTAATCTTATAAACACTCATGCCAAAGAGAACGCTTGGTGTTCATCAAAGATGAGTTTATCACATGGATTTGGGGGGAGGGGGTTGGGCCGGGAGGGGGTGGGCGGGGAGGAGGTTTCAAATAAGCTTCCTAACCATTTGGAAAATACCAAACTAAAAACATTCAGCAGATTAAACGGGATCAAAACTCTTTTGCCCATCGGTTTACATTGGATTTTGATAATTAACTGTTTATATCAACCACATCAATATCTCTGTTAGAATAAATGGTCTTCCTTGATGGTACAAATACTAGAAGACTTTCTTAGAATGACCAAACAGATCCTCTTTACATGTTGAGAGCATGGTGGCCAATTGGCTAAGGCCTCGGACTCGTGATCCAAGGATTGCTGGTTCGATTCCTGCCTAGTTCATTACGTTGTGTCCTTGGGCAAGATGCTTTATCTCACTTGCCTCTCTCCACCCAGGGGTTAAATGGGTACCTGTGAGGTAACTTGTCATTGGGCCAGGGGTTAAATGGGTACCTGTGAGCCTGTGACGTAACTTGTCATTGGGCGCAGTATATAACTGCTGCCGACTGGAGGGATTGTCTCTGGGATAGGTTATCATTGACCAGGGGTAATATAACGTCTGTAAAGCGCTTTGAGACCTATCGTTGGTGTAAAGCGCTATATAAAAATCAAATATTATTAATATTATTGAGTAAAAAGAAATCCTGCTCTCAGATTTTATATTCTCTGCTGTTCCCTGTTACCCCCGCAGGTTGTTCCTGTGTGATGTTGTCCGCCTTCTCGTACACGTTCATAAAGAACTCGCCCTCGGACGTGGGACTGGCGCCAATCCTCAAAGATCCGGATAGCGAAGACGGCGGACGGGGAGATGCCGACGGGATCGCAGCAACGAATGGAAAGCAGGGATCGAACGTATCGAATCAGACGAACGGCGAGAAAGCGATGAACGGGACGAAAATCAACGGGATCAAACAGTCAAATGGTTCACGTGGCAGCAATATAGGTTTGTATATAAAGCTCAATATTAATGAGAATCCAGAATAATATTTTTAAAAGTTGCAAAAAGTCATTAAAACCACCTTATGCATTCTATTACAGACAGTAAATTCAGTTAGTTATCCCTGCAATCTCTTTAGTACTTCTGTGTACGGGCATAGGCACTGTAAAAAAATCTTCTGGCTAAAATCAAGTTCTCACAGGCAATTTTTCTTTTTGAATTACAAACACACATCAGTTATATACTGTACAGGTTGATGAAAGCAGTCCAATAATATTTTGCCGATGATAAGCAGTAATACATACCATATATTGGGTACAGACGTCACTCCTATTCTTTTCACTGACATTCGTTAGACCGACTCATCCTGTGTTCATGTTCTTAATGTCTACTGGCAGAAAAACTGCCTTTCTTTTTCTACTGGCAAACGGCAAACTCCACTGGCATTTGGCCAGATTTTGAGGCCAGAATATTAAACCCCGACGTATCCAGGATCTGGAAGATTTAGCTTTCACTGAAACTTTTTGTAGAGGAACTTAATTTCAGTATCATGCTAACCTTCATTTTTGGTTATCTTTCAGAACACAGCAATAATAATGTTCACTCTAGGTCCACTATGCAAGACGTCTTGAGGAGTCCGTTCTTATGGCTTATAAGCCTCATCTTCTTTTGCTGCAATCTCCAAGCTGGTGCCTTCCAAGAATGGGCCCAACTTCTCCTCATACAAGACAGGGGATTCTCCTCTGCCTTGGGTAAGCATCTCTGGGAGGACCAGACCCCACCGTTATCTCTTACGATCCACTGATAGAGGTGTTCATTGTTGAACTAATCCCTCACATTCTGCATTGTGTGTTGGATCCCTGTACATCTGTTTTGCACAATTTTTGGGGGAATGTTGTGGTCAAGTGGTTGAGGGCAGTGGACTGGCGATCTAAAGGATTGCTGGTTCAAAGTCCTGGTCAGATCATTTAGTAATATTCCTTGGGCAAGGCACTTTATCTCCATTGCCTTTCTTCACCCATATATATACATAGGCACTTGCCAGGTAACTTAATACGGGTGCGTGCCCCGGTTTGGGGGTGCCCCCTATGGGAAGTCTGCCAGGGGACACGTAGAATATGGTGGGCTGTAGTGCCCCAGCAGGGATGGTTGTTTGAATTATTGCACGCTTTGGTGTGTGGGTGTGACAAGTTACCAATGACTGGGGGTTAGGGTGTTGTAATGTCGTTTGAGGGTGCCTTGGCCTTGAACAAGACTGCAAACCTTCAACTTCAATCTTTTTTAACATAGCTTGACCAGGATCTGATGAAACTCTGGGACAACTTCAATATCTAGTAATATATATTTAACGAGTGGAATGCATCTTAAATTCCAGTGTTTGGCCTCTTGGAGGAGTTAAATGCACAGTAAATGATGTAACCAGTAAATATGAAACGTTTCTAGAAAGAAAAATTGCTGTACAATCATTGTTTTGATGGGGTAAGCGGTAAAGGGGAGGGAGGGGGGCATGCTTGCTCCATGCAGAACCCATAGTACCTTGCACACCGTTTATTAAACCAGGGTCCACAAGCTTCAAGTTTCATTTATAGATACATACCAGAAAGAGGTCGGGAAATTTCCTTCTGGTTTTCCATATTAATGAGAGTGAAAAGACAAAAACAACTGAAACTAATTTGGATGGTCATAACATATTCCATCAATAAGAAAAGACACTGTGTTATAACAGAGTCTTAAGTATTAGTGCATTCATATATCCAATTCTTTCAGATTTCAGTCTCATTAAGATTATCACATTACACTTTGCATTGCAGGAAGTGGCTTTACAAGTGCATATAATGTCGGCGGGACGATAGGTTGCATCGCCAGTGGTTACATAACAGACAGAATGGTTGCCATGGTGAGTACTAAATATGTGAAAATACTAGAAAACAAGGAGAGAAGATATAAGTTGAATGCAGAGTGGCTGTTTTGTGGTTTTCAAGTCTGTATTTAATATTCATCCAATATTTAGATGCCAGTTTTTAAAAAATACCAAAATCCCCCCCCCCCCACCCAAAGAAAAAAACATTGGTAAAAACATTGTGATAACAGAGCAGCTTTTGTGCTGTAAAAATCTTCCGCAAATATATGGAAATGTATTGCTTGACTCTCTTTCACTATTTTTTATCTGTATGCACAGGTTTTATTCTCGGTTGCCAGATGTCGATGTTTCGTATTTTTTCTTTCATCTTCTCTCTCTTTCCTCCTACTCAGGGTCCGAAACGGAAGACCGGCAGCCACCGCCTGAAGTATCTGCTGCTAATAGTCCTCGTCAGCATCTGTCTTCAATTTTATTTACTCAAACTCACCACACCACAGACTCCACAGGTAAATATTAAAATTGAGAAATTCCCCCCCTCCCTAAAGTATATAAGATGGGAGGTGGGGGTGGGGGGGGGAGTACTAAAGGTCGGTCATTAGGTACAATGCAGTGTTATTTTCTCATCGTCTTACATGCAGGGTATGGGAAGCACAGCAATCAGTGGGAGAAATGCATCTAAACGACGTTAGGCCTTATGAAATTTGTGTGCGTGCCAGCCTTGTGGTCCTTATGGGACAGTGTGGTTATCCTATTCATGATTAGCCTACTGGCCACATCATCCCACACAGCGGTAGATTGGTTCACATGAAACCAATAATCATTTACTTTCTTGAATTACTGCCGTTAGCTTTCATTGTGTTATTTATGGTTTATTTCATATATATCCTAGTTTGGCTTTACTCCCTTTTTGCAAATTTTTCAAATTTTTGGTTTAAATTTTTATTTAATTTTTGTACTTATTTATTATTTATATTTATTTTTTTATTATGATATATTTTTTTTATCATGTTGTTTATACCACATATTGGGTCCTGTTGAAACTTTTTCCCAAAAATTGATGCCAAAAATGAAAACTCAATATTGGTTCTTTTTCTATCTTGCCTCTCTTTTTCTAGTACTTCATTCTTATCTGTGCGTTTGTCCTCGGGTTTTGCGTCTACGGAAACGTTTCCTTGAATGGTGTGCTGGTGATAGAGAACTCCCCGGCTTATCTATCTGGGTCCGCTCATGCCATAGCAGCCCTAGCAGGAAATGGTAAAAAAGAAAAATTTTTTTTAGTATTTTTATACCATTCCTCACATTTTGCATGAAATCCTGTGTTCCTGTAATGTTTTACAATTTGTCCTTCGGAATTTCGCTAACATACGGCAAACTTGTAATGTAAGGCAAATATGATTCCAGTTTAAGCCTGTGCTTGCTAAACTATGTATAATGACCCAAAAGTTGGAGGTCAAAGGTCATTTAAGGTCAGGAGTGCCGTTTGTTAACTACAGCCATTACATTTTGCATGAAATCATTTATTTCCTAAAAAAGTTTTGCAAATGTTATTTTGGAATCTCCGCAAACATACCGTGGACTTGAAATATAAGCCCATATTTAAGCAAACATTATAGCAGTTTATATCTGTCCTCGCCAGACTACTGATCGCCATCCCAAATATTAGAGGTCATAGGTCATTTGAGGCCAGCAGTGGTCAATATCTGAAAATCTTGTCAAACATAATCAGTAAGTTTTAAGGGGTCGTATTTTATTAGAATATTATTGCTCAGTCAAGAATCCGTGTTCATTTTGAGGGCAATGTATATATGGAACCCGAAAAGGGCAAACTTATTTCGTTGTCTAAACTAAGTTTGTTGTTGTCTAAACTAAAGTTGTTGCTGCTGTCTTACCACGCTGTTGCTCAAACTCACGTTGATGTCTAAACTTCCGTTGTCAAAACTTACATCGTTGTCTTAACTTACGTTAAACTTAGCAACGAAATAAGTTTTCCCTTTTCGAGTTCCATAAACGTATAATCGACGATCAGTCGCTTGAATTCCAATTTCTCGGAGAATGTATCGTTTTATTTTCACCTTATATCCTCAGTCGGTTCTGTGACCGCCGGTTTCCCTTTGAGCTTTGTATCATCCATGTACGACTGGTCAATGACATTCCTCATCGTACTGACCTGCAGTGTGGTCAAGCTCGGTCTTTTACTGACCGCAAGTCGAATAGACCTCACGATCGGCAGACATTCCAAGACGAAGGCAGACTGAGAAGTCCTAAACGGCCTCGCCAAAATTTCAGGAAACGGACAAAGTCATGGTTTGCGTGAGTTCTGTCGTTAATTAGAATTCTCCTCGACCGGTAGATTTGCAAGACATTCCTCTAGCCCGAAAAAGCCAAAAAAAAATGGAAAAACCTTGATATCTTGAAAATGCAGCTGATAAAAATTTGGTCATAGTTTGATAATAAGTGTATTAAGGAATATTTGAATCAGTGTTTATTTATTTATATTTCATTCATTTATTCATCTTCGTGCCAGTTCGGTTCAGAATCTCATTGCAGTTTCGGTTGCGTGCCAAACTTTTAGACCAACGTACAAGACATTACCATGCAGCTTGTAAATATTAGTTCCATTCAAAATGCAGAAAACTTGTAACTTACAGGTATCGACAAGATTCTAAGATGTGAAAATAGTTTTCTGAATAGTTGTAGCTTTTTGGAGTGTCACGGTTTGAGGGTTGTCAATAACCGATGAAGAATAGAAACCAAACTATGGGGGGAGGGGTGGGGGGAGGATGCAGTAGTCTGCCAACTCTAAGTCAACGACCAAAGAGATGTAATTGTTTCGTCGGTTTGCTTTTAATGACAGCTCGTGTTGGTTCAATTGATTGAGGTACTATGGCAAGTTGATAATTCGTGTGGAACAGTTTCTTAAATCATGCAGAATCAATTCAGTTTTTGTTTACAACCGGCAACATTTTTATTTAAAAAAATATTTTGACTTTCATTTTACTGTTTTGAAATGAAAATCTTGATCTTAAACTCAAAGTAAAATCCAAAGTCCAACCAAGAAGAAGTTTCTTTAATCGTATTAAACCCTTAAAAGGCCCAGAGGTCTTATTGTGTGTTCTACACTTTTCGACACTACTCTACAACGTTTCAGGCCGTCGAGAGATGTCCCTCGACACTCGGTATTTTCGCCGAATACGTACCTTGAAATCGTACGGTCATTCTGGCGATAGTGAGCGGTCACGTTTGCCGGTAACGAGAGTCGCACGTACATACGACGCCTGCGCCCTTTCAGATTTCACTTCGTGTCTGGTGGGCTATTTTACTGGTCAGTGTTAGTTCAATGTTTAGTGATGTTTCACTATTAAACTGAGAGACCATTTTGGTTGGAAGAGTTTGATGTATTGCCCTGAGTGGGAAAAAGGAGGAACATCATAAACTGGACAGGGCTTGAATCCAAGACTTTTCTCATACTTGTTTTTCCTTGCTACCAATGTCATCCTCATCTTCTTGTTCCTGATGGTAACATTGGTACATAAATTCTGGTTCTTCTTAGAGAAAAGAAAGTTAATAATAATAATAATTAACAGTTCTTATATAGCGCAACTTACAATAAAGTCTCGCTGCGCTGTACTTAACCCTGGTCATTGGTAACTTGTCACACCTACACACCAAAGTGTGCACAATTCAAACAATCTCTCCTGGGGCACTACAGTGCACCAAAGCCACGTGTCCCCTGGGGGACTTCCTATAGGGTGCAGCCACAAACCGGCGCACTCAACTATTTACAAGTTACCTCGCAAGTCCCCATACACCTGGGTGAAGAGAGGCAATGGAGATAAAGCGCCTCGCCCAAGGACACAACGCAATGATCTGGCAAGGGCTCGAACCTGTAATCCTTAGATTACAAGTCCACTGCCTTGACCACTTGACCACAACACCCCGTTAAGTACAGCTAGGGTCTTGATTGTAGCTATAACAGCACCCCAGGTCTATTTCTGACAATAAGCTATTGTTTATTTAGTCTTGCTCAATTCTAAGAATGCAGACTGGAATTGAAATTAGCCTTGATCATCAATGTGCTGTTTTTGATTTCTTCTTCTATTGTTTCTTCTTCTATTGTTTTTTCTTCTTTTGTTTTTTCTTCTATTGTTTTTTTCTTCTATTGTTTTTCCTTCTATTGTTTTTTCTTCTATTGTTTTTTCTTCTATTGTTTTCTTCTTCTATTGGTTTATTCCCTCTATTCTTGCGTGTAGATGATGTGCTACAAAGATGTATAAGTTCAGTTTATCTTACATACATGCCTTGATTTTTAATGTCATCTGTTGCTTTACAAAGTAGGATTGTAACGACAAGGAAATTATGCAAAAGAAAGTAATTTATAGAACGAAAGACCTTTTATCATTTGAACAATTGAATTTTCTGGTTAAGTAGTCGCATGTAGGTTTTAACAGGTTATCCTTTACCCCCTCCCCTCCTGTCCCTCCCTGTTGTTCCCCATATCCCCTCCCACCCCCCCTTATTTACAGCTAAAGCTTTTAGTAATAAGAAATAACCTGATACATTGGGAGAGAATGTCGCTCAAAATTTACGAGAATTTTCTGTTATTCCTAACAAAGTCAATATCAGTCTAATTTGTATGTTTGAATTTTAGCGAGAATTTAGAAATAACAAAAAACAAAACCATATTTCAAGTCTAAAATCTGCTAGATAGTTTGATTTATGGTCACCAGTGGTTATTAAAGATGGTGCTTGCATAAAGAACCTTGAATTGTCAATCACTTTTGTAACTAAAGTATTTTAGAAGCCCTACAAATTTGCCATTAAAGTACATTTTGTGTTCCACAGTGAAAAACACAAATCATTTTATCACAATTCTAAGCAAACTGTGGCAAAATCAATGCTATCTGACTGATTTAGAAGAAAATGTACAAAACCGAGGGAAACCAAATAATAATGATAATAATAATCTAAAATCTGCTGAGTAGTTAGTTTTATGTGTAAAAGTAAGTTGGCCTGACGTTTCGATCCTAGCAGGATCTTCTTCAAAGGCTAAATGACAAGTAACAGTAACAAAAGGGACAAAAGCACGCACAGAATACAGACAGGTTAATGAGCATGGGGAAAGTTTTATTTATGGTCACAACTTGGGGTTATTAAAGATGGTGCTTGCATGCACAAGGACCTTAAAGTGTCGAGCAGTTTTGCGTGAAAAGTAATTTAAAAGCACCAAAAATTGCCACAAAACAAAACAAGCAATTCGAGTACATTTCATCGTTTCACAGTGAAGGACCAATCGTTATGTTTTTTACTTTTCCTTTTTATTAAGCAATTGGGAAAATCAATTCCTTTTTTCTTGACACAGAAAATAAGGTACAAACCTCTTAAATTTTATTTATTTATTTTGTTTTATAATCTATTTATTTATCTTTTGGGGAAGTGTACCAGTAAGACTATCAGAAAAAACATCGATAGGTTATTTAATTTTTTACTTTTGGCTGATTTTAATGTCTGTACCTCGGTATCGTTTATTCCGTTTCTTATTTCTCTGCTCGAGTATCTCTGATTTGTTTAAACAATTCTACCTGGGTGTTAATACCATTTACTTAAAACTAAACAATTTGCCCTTTTATCTTGATATTTAAGATTTTTTAAAAAGGTTTTTTTTTTTTAACAAATCAAACAATTTGTTTATATAGATTGTGTAGGATTCTTCTCAAAAGCAAAAAAAGATTTGGTGTACTGTATGAACTGATGCATGGTATGTACAGCTTTAAATGATTCTTAGCATAGAAGTGCCTTAATCCTTATTTTGTCAAAGTCTGGAAACAGCCCCTTGCACAGCTCGGATTATTCAAAATTCTGAAGAACGATACATTTCAAAACTAGTATTTTGGCACAGACAGTCCAAAGGGAAAATAAAACTTTGTGTCATTCTTCAGATATCCGACCATTACCCATTAATATGAAGATGTCCCAACAATTGGAATTTATGAACTTAACACTAACACATCAAGATTCTATCGTGGAGTCCTACCAAAACTGAACCAATAATCAAGGCCAAACGTGTGGACAAAATGGAGAAGAAAAATTCATTTCTCTGGAAAGAATGAAAAAGTCTTTGTCCCAGTGTAAAGCCCAGTGGTGTTTCATACACTATGTAATCAATGGATGTTTACTTTAAAGTGACATTTGGGATCAAAGTACCAAGAAACTTTCACATATATCTTAAAGTAATATTTGTGGCGAAATAAAATGAAAGAAATTTCGTAAAAGTGAAATTCGCTGTCAAAACAAGACGACACTTGCCAAATATCTTTTAATTTCACGAGGCTGAATAATTCAAACTTTTTTCACAATCATTGGCATATTCCAAGAATATTTGCAGTGACACTTTGTTTGGGCCCGGGTGATAGTGAGGGCGCTATACTGGAATTGTTAATACCGCAACTGAACTATAGCTGCAACATTTTGCTTGCAGTTTTTACAAAATATATTTTTTCTACATATATAACAAGATATGGACCATATCAGCTGGCAATACTTTGCAACATTTTGGTATTTGAAGTCAAGAATCTACATCAACCTTTTTTTTGTATTGTCTATCTGTGTTTATGATTAGTTGTATACACCACCTTAAAAAAAGAAGTTGGTGGTCATCTTTGAGAATCGTGACAAGGCAATTTGGCCAAGGGCTCAATCAGATAAACCTTATAATCGGGCTAAGTGTAAACGAGGAAACTTCTATTTGACTTCCTGGTTTAACAGTTAACTGATAAGTAACATTATTTCATGTATTTTGTTATGTGCTTTTTATGTTATTTTTTTTGTTATATTATGTTATGCCATGCTATGTTAAGGTATGTTATCTTTTCTTATGCCCAACCATGTTATGTTGTGTAATGTTTTGCTATGTTATTTTATCTTATAATATCTTATGCTCAAATATGTTGTTACATTGTGTTTTGTCATCTTATGCTCAACTATTTTATACTCTGTTTTATTATCTTATCTTATGATCAACTGTGGTATGTTATGTTATGGTATGCTATACTATGCTATGTTATGGTATCATATTTTAACTATGGTATGTTACGTTATGTTATGCTCTGCTATATTATCTTATCTTATCATCAACTGTGGTATCCTATGCTATGTTATATTATCTTATGATCAACTATTGTATATTATGGTATGCTATGCTATGCTATATTATATTATCTTATGATCAACTATGGTATGTTATGATTCTTATCTTATGATAAACTATGCTATGTTATCTTATGATCAACTATTGTATATTATGGTATGCTATGCTATATTATATTATCTTATGATCAACTATTGTATGTTATGATTCTTATCTTACGATCAACAATTTTATGCTATGCTATATTATCTTATCTTATCTAATGATAAACTATTGTATGTTATTGTATGCTATGCTATATTCTTTTCTTATGATGAACTATTGTATGTTATGGTATGCTATGCTATCTAATCTTATGATCAACTATGGTATGTTATGCTATATTATCTTATCTTATGATAAACTATGGTATGTTATGCTCCTCGACCGGTAGATTTGCAAGACATTCCTCTAGCCCGAATAGGAAGAAAAGGAAAAAAACCTTTACATCCTGAAAATGCAGCTGATAGGAGTTTGGTCATAGTTTGATAATAAGTGTATTAATGAATATTTGAAAGAGCGTTTATTGATTTATTTATTGATTTATCTTCGTACCAGTTTGGTTCAGGATCTCATTGCAGTTTCGATTGCGTTGAAACTTTTAGACAAACCTACAAGACATTACGATCAACTATGGTATGCTATGCTATGGTTTGTTATCTAATCTTATGATCAACTATGGTATGTTATGTAATGTTTTCAATTCAATTGTTAACTCTCATTTTGTTAGCCATGGCTAATATTGGCGGTATGCGCCATTTCCTAAAAAGCAGTTTGGCCATCGCGAGTTGGGTTTTTCCAAGCTCTCGTCTAACTTTCCAGATACTCTGGTACAGTTAACCCAGAATTAACATATAAATTGTGTGTGATTTCATGTAGTTGGGTATAATGTGAACAGTTATTTGATATCTTGTAATATGTTATTTTGATCTTCAATATTTTTATGTGGTAACTCTTAATTTTCATTTTCAATTTTTCGTTATTGGCTCTTCTTCGGATCAACTTGTATTCTTGTGAAATCATATTTGATGATATCTTTGATGGAATGAATTTTATGGTCACTATTATGTTTTTATAAACCATATGTACTTCTTGTTGTTTAGGCAACTTGTGGGGGGCAATGCATTAATTGTTTATCTAGTGTTAGTCCTTATTGTTTTCCGATGATTTTAATTGAATAGGGGAGAAGCATGAGTGATTGAACTTAAATTATAGTTTAATATGAAAGATACAGGATGAGTGTTTCATACTTAAGCTAAAAGAGGCTGAATAATTGTAACTGGTGAGATTGGGTGGAGACGAGTTGGTAGATTTAACTTTCTCATTATTATACATCTCACATATCATATGACACCTTTTAGATTTCAAAACTGCCCGCTTTGAAATGCTTTGTGTGTGTGTTATTTTTGTCAGTGTGCCTTACAATTATCATTGTATGTTATTTTTAGCAGCTTATTTACATTGGAAAGCAAATCTCAAGGGTAACGTAATACCACTTCTGTCTGTAGTTAACTGCACAGGTGAGTGCAGAAAGGAAGGTTGAAAGGGGGAGGGATGGAGGAGAGGTGAGGGGGATTGTGGGTAGGTTGGGGGGGGGGGTGGGTTGTACAGAGGAGTACCATCAGTGGTCATCAGTTACTGGACCCCTTACTGACGTCCTTACTGGTGACAGTCTTCACTGGCCTCTGTTCTTTTAAATATATACTACTTTTTTCCCTGATAATGACAAGGCTAAAAAAAAAGAAAGAAGTTAAGTGTGAAGGTGTTTCTGTGGTGGAGTAAGCCTTGCTCATCATACTGATCGTATCCATCAGGTTTGGATAAATTTTCTTCAATTTGAACTTGAATAGTTTTACCCAATTCTCCCAGTTAAGAAAATGCAAGAAGAAGTCAAAATAAACTTGTCACTCATATGCAAATTTCAAAAATGTATTTTACTGCTAAACTTCGAAGGATTTTTTTTGTTTTCACTAAGACACTGAATGCTCTAACCTTTCTAGACCCCTCCGTACATATCTGACTCTTTTGGTTTTAATTAGTAACGTTTCGTTTCAAATGCAGATTGTCTCTTACAATACGATGTTCATAAGATATTTTTTCGTAATAAAATGTATTCAAATATCGGATATGGTAAATTTGTGGTTATGACATGTAAACCTTTGCAATCCAATGAACAGACTTGGTGCTCTTTCTGCCCTTCTATTGTTTTTTTTTTAATTGTTTTTTTTTCTCTTCGCATCATTCAAATATCTCTGGATCATGATGTCTCATTAAATAAAGTTTCCATAGCTAAAAGTGAACCTGTCATTTTTCCACTTTTCTATTGTTTTTTTCTTCTCTTCGCATCGGTCAATTATCTATGGATCATGATGTCTCAATAAAATTATGTTTCCATAGCTAGAAGTGAATCTTTAATTTTTCAAGTTTCTGTATGAATTTAATGAATGATTTGTAAAAACTTGTTTCTGTGGCTGAGCCGGAAACGGAAAGGAGTGGTGATTTGTTTCAATTTTTTTTAAGGGAGCGAAACTTTTAGCTTTTAGGGAGGGAAACGCTTCGACAAGCCCCTCGGGTGTTGGGGGGGGGGGTAGTTTTGCTGTTCATATTATTTGTGTTATTTTGTGCAATTTGTACTATTTAATGTATCAGCAAAACAAATAAATGAAACTAAAACTTGTTATGTATCTCAGAGGGGTTGGTGGGGTGGCAGTAGGGAGGGGGTGGGGGGAGTTGGAAACCTATCGAAAGAACTACATCTTGATAACATTGAAAGGGAGGGGGGGGGTGAAATTTCTGAATTTGATACCGAGTTAGGGGTTGCATCGAATGAAAATGGGAGGTGATATCTGATTTTGGCTAGAAAATGGCTGCTGACTGATGTATACCCAATGTTAAAAAAAAGGGTCCATAATATGAATCGCCACCAACTAAGTAACTATATATAGCATAATTATTAAAATATATATATATACAAGTTGCAGTGGCGTAGCTAGAGGTTTTTGCGCCCGGGTGCAAGAGTAGAAAATTGCACC
>JAIPMN010022735.1:0-21327 GCA_020650975.1 Apostichopus californicus
TTGTGGAATGCTGTTCTTGAGTAGGACAAAATGACAGCTGATTACTTCTTTTTTTATAAATTATGTCACAGTGGTCTTGTTCACAATGAATCCAAACAGGGCTGTGATAGTGGTCTGTATGTTATTACTGTTATTAAGAACCTACAGTAAAAATATTTTACCAACTTATACAGCAGCAATTAACATTAAAATGTTTTGAAAATAAAAAAATGACCAACTCAGATAGAAAATTTATATCAATTGGTCATATGAGGTTCTTTGCGTCATATCTCAGTATGAATTTGTTCCACAGAATCGACATGTGATGTGACATTTTATTTATGCCACACTTGTACACACATGATGCATAAGACAGCAACTATCATTCATTAAACATGTACACACTGTATGCATAATACTATGTTAGTTTAACTCTAGTCTTATATATAAACTTAATCAGTATGCCAATACTTACTTTGAAAAAACCAGCAGGTTAATGAGAAATTCATCTATGTCTAAATCCATTGTGCAGCTATACTGTACCTCTGGCAGTGTTATAAGTATACTGGCACTTCTGGTACAGCACAAATAATGTTCTTTTAATTATTCCCTGCCTTAAGCCACCGCTGCATTTATATCGCTAACCTTAAACAGGAAATTACTGAATTCAACCAGTTTATACTAAGGAACCTGTCAATTAAACACGTACGTTCGCACTCACTAAAATGTGTCAAAAATTTGTTCATATTGTACGGTCCGGCATGCAGTTATATTTCAGAACACAAACTTTCAGTGTGGCTATAAGCACAGATAAATTGAAGCAAGAAATACAGAATTGTGGTTCTGTTTCATCTTGCAGGGAGCACTAAACTCCAAAAGTAGCTCCCATTCACTTCTAAGCATTTAACTATCTGTTAATCCAATTAATATCCTCATATCATTGTCTATGCAAGTATGTATCACTTTATATTATAAAAAAAAAAAATCAATAAAATAAAATGTTGCATTATAATTGTCTACCTCATCAAGACAGAAATTAATTGGCACAATCGTGGGCATTATTATACAAATATTGTAAAACATAGTGAGGAGATTAATAGATTACAAGTTGTTTTAATACAGCTCTTCAAGTCAGAAATTGTCAGACACCAAGAGTCATACTAGTCACATTGATTTCAGCGCATGTAGATTACTATACCGATGGGTTGTCAAGGAGATAATCTGTTGATAGGTGACCATTTTCATACCTTTCATATTGCAATGAGGTCTGAGTAAATTTCTCTCTCTTCCCAGGCGCGTAGCCAAGGGGGGGGGGGGCGAAGGGGGCAGCCGCCCCCCCTTGAGCATTTTTTTTTTAATGTTTTTATGATATCGCTAGTAATTTCAAAAGAGAAAATGCTAAGATGCAACTTACAAGGCCTGGGAAGTGCCATTTCCAGCGATCTGGGAGGCATTTTCAGCCAAAATTTTCTTGTACATGCATCGCGCCAACCATGGTGGCGCTACGCTTAGATAGTTTGCAATGCCAAATCTACGGCTCTGATAATTTGCCAACAGTTTCGCCCCTCCCTTGGCAAATTCCTGGCTACGCGCCTGTTTCTCTACCTGTACTCAAACAGCAAAATTTGTCTGAGGAACCGAACCCGGTAATGTTTTACTTTGGTTCAAGTGGTATATATCTCAAAGGGGACATCATCTAATCTTGATACATGTTTAATATAATATGATTAATCTAAATTCAGCTTTATCAGAAACATAGACCAATCAGATTTCTCTGTCTATAATTTGAGTTTTCTTTTGTCAGCAGTATTTGTATACAGTAATACAATAACTTAGTACCTTGGAATCTAGAATTTAATCAGAACCATGCACATAGTCAGTTAAGCCCCATGTGAACTGTATTCAGATAAGTTTAATGAACTGTGTTTTTATTACTAACACCGCTTGCTGCTCTCTTCATCAGAACTTACAATTATTGTAAATGAAAAAGTTCCTTATCTAACAAAAAATAGCAGAAGGGGTCAGGCTAGGTCCCTGTGTTTAGAAACCATTGATGAAAATGGCAACTTTTTGTTCTTTGTTCTTTTAAATTTATGTCAGAGTATATGGCTGTTCCCCCCCCCCCCCTTCCTCCTTCCCCCAAATTGCCCCTCACTTAGAAGTAGACTTCAAGTGATGCACCACTTAAATTCAAGTACTGTTCAATTTGTAAGAGTGAAAATCTCAAGAGAACAGGCATCGCAAAGGGTTATCCGAAAATATCTTTAATGCTTTATTCTTAGAATTGCAGTTTATTTCCCCCCTCAAAAGGGCAATTACTTGATCAGTGTTCACAATTAAATCCCCTGATGATAGAATCTGGGACAGTGCAAAACATTGGGGTTGGATGTACCAAAATAGTGGTTTGATTTAGAAAAAGCATCCATTAGCAATAAACAATCCTAACCCTTAAGATCAGAAGAATATCACCCCGCTAGGATACATGGTACAATTTCCCTGTCCGTGTATATATACATACTGTGTGAAAGAATATCGATCGGAATCAATCTAAATTTCATACAAATCAGTTCTTTCTTTTAATTAGGCAAGTTTTCATCCTTAGCAACAAAAATATAACTTATCCAGTATCGCAATGTAAAATTATATGCAAAGTGGGCAAATTGTTCAATACACAAATTATGCACATGAGATCAATAGCAATTTATGTGACCAGTGCCATATCAATTATAATATTTGTATGATTCATAACCATCAAATCTGCCGTGGAATATGTAAACATTGAATTATTCCCTGCATTATACATGTACAGTTTTCAAAATTACCTGCAGGTAGCCTATTCAGCTACATACTGTAAGGCTAGGCCCTGCAAAACAAAGGAGCTTATTCAGCTGTACGGAAAGAAATATTTTTAATTACAAATCTACACTACATTAACTCTACAGAACTGCCAGAGCTGTATAGTGTGTGATGCCTCTAAACAATCCAATTGAAACCTTCCCTTCCTACATCTCACATCAAATTCCCCTCCTCTTGCCCTTTCCTAACCCTAACCCCAACCCCATCCTCACCTCACCCAACACCCTCACACACACATTCAATCTCCTTGATCGCAATCGCGTGCATTTAATTGCATAATGATGTGTATGTAAACTCTGACAAAAATATTTTCTGATTTACCCATAATTCTAACAACTCAGTCATTTCATCTTTTCTTCACAAAGTTTTTGAGTGGAAACATGTATTACATCACAAACCATATGAAAGTACTGTATGATATTGTTCCTCAACATTTGCAACCTCAATGACTCCAAGCTAAGTCAAACTTGGTTTGAATGACCCCCCTCTTCCCTCCCCCCCCCCACCTCCCATGTAAATGGTTAATTAACTTTTATTGCTTCAATCTGGTCACATGATCATTCATCTTCACTTTAATTGAAAGTGACAGACCTTCAACTTCATTATGCCTTGCTCAGACCAATTGCAAATAATAGGAGAGAACATTACAATAAGTTACTCAATTACATCTATTGCATCTCTTCAAAGTAGGTCAACTGGATTAGATGTCATCAAATAATTGCCTAGTCCTTTATGTCTGTTTTTAGCTGAGGCCTATAGGGTATGTATATATCATGTATGTAACTGCATTTAATATTATCCGATGATTGAAAGTGTCACCTTATGTACTTTAATTACAAACCTAAGAGCTACAACTCAGAGATGCGTACTTGTATAGCAGAGGTCGAAAGTTGTCCGGTAGGATATTACCTCGGTATTTATAGGATAAGTTAGATAGCTTGATGAGAGAATATTAATGCCTGCGGGGAGCGCTCGATATTTTTTATTATTTAAAAGGAGACACAAACCCAACCATCATTATGAATCTCAGCTGTGATAGAGATAAATGTCATGAACAACTTCCACCATGAACAGCTAACGAAAATCTGAAGGAATTAATGAGAATTCAAGGATTCATGTTCCATTCCTACACACATAGGCCTAAAGACTTGATCAAGTCTAAATATGACATCATCCAGTCACATTTGCTTAATTTTTTGTTATGCTTTCCTGTATTTATTACAATGTTTATTTTCTTTAATGGAGATTTTTCAAATGTTGAATCTAAAATATTTAAGCTCTTTACATACATGTATGACCTAATGATGATACTAGTTTTAGTGATGTGATCACTGTTTACAAATTAATCATTCTTTCTTGAAAATATGAAGAAAAAAAGCAGAGAGCCCATCAGCCCCTTTCCACCATCCCCCCCCCCCCCCCCTCATAAAAACATTTGCACAGGTATATCTCACAAACAAAGCAAGATTTTCTTAGCTGTTTTGAGGGAGTTTTTCTTCACAACTTAGATCGCTGTCATATTATAAGCTAAGATAATGGTTGGTGCTTGTGTTTGCTTTAAAGGTCTTCTTTATACTTTCTCAGTCGTTCCATAAGCAGAATATATCACATGTTGTGATTACCCCATCTCAGAATTTAACAGTTTAACATCTGTCCTATAGGTTAGTAACCAGTTGCCAGGTTTAGTCAATTTGCTGATCAAATGCAAATACTGTACTAGACTTTACTGGTCACATATATATACTTCTAAGTGTTTGGGGAAATAAATTTGTTGTGTAAGATTCTCCAAGAAAAATATTTTTTGAGAGTTTATGGCAATTTGAGCATGACCAAATTTGAAGACATTGTACTGATCATCTTCACACTCAAAACATCATCAGTATTATAAGCCCCAAATTTTACATTAATTATCACAAGCTTCTAAACAAGTCTCTTTTTTTTTAACCCATGAGATAACTCCTAAACATTGTAGAAATTTAATACATTATAAGCTACAATAGCGACAAATAATTACTCAAAGTGATTAAAAAGATTGCTCTGAGGGTATCTATAGCTATAAATATTTATTGGACTTTGCATACATGAGTGACCAGCACTGGACTTTCCAGCACTTTCTAGCACATTTGCCGATGGCAGACTTAATCAATGACCTTTTTAACTTCTAGGTGGAATCTTCAATTGTTGCACGCCCGACGCATCTCAACTAAACTATTAAAAAAGTTTCATGATTTTTGGGCATGATTATAATGCCCAATCAAAATGAGAACTTATTCTCTTAAAAATGTTGAAATCGCAAGTGAAAATGCTCATTAAAAGCATCCAGTAGATGGTGGCATCACATTCTGTTGTACTGTGCTAACATATTTATGAAATCAAGTTTGAAAATCAGCGGGCTGTAGTAGATGAAATGTATAGCTCACAATAGTACAAATACTGACTGGTTACATATAATATGTTGGATTGTTGACAAATAGTTCAGAGAGAGAAAGCTTTCTGACATATTATCCCTGTCTGTTATAAATTCTAGCTACCAGTAAATGTATTACAATTTTTCACAAAATTTTTAATGATTTAGCACTGCCCTGCTAAATTATTAAATAATTATATATTAGCACTGCACAGTACACAGAAAGTCACACAACTGGAATCCTGATGCAGCCAATTCACATGTATGCTAGTATACAATAGCATTGTACTGTAATATTAAAAAAAATTAACAATATCATGATATTAATCATAATATATCGTTGTACCATGTAATATTACATGCATCAATATTACTGTGGATGTTTTATATTATATTATTATGATATAATAGTATTGTATGATACTAGATGAATTAGGTGCCTGACGACAGAATACATATCTTAGCCTTGAAACAGTTTACATTGTACAATGAAAAGCTCTATTCCTGAGCAACTACATACCTGCAAATACATATAGTTATGGTACCAATGATTAGTATTAAAGTAGGGCCTACTAGATGATTGCAAATTGTATTATACATTTCTTCTTCTCATCTGATCGGTGTTTTTCTCTCTCTATCTCTGTGATGTCATCATGATACTCTTAAAAGGGTGGCTCTAATATTATTTCTGCTTCAATAACAGAAATGAAAATTTATCGTCAAGGTAAAGATGATGAAAGAAAAGTTAGAGAAGAATTTTGCATGTCCTTTCACTTGGACAATTTTCAAATAAATGAGATATCGATCAGAGTTACTTTGGTATTTCTCTGCAGGGTGCACGATACTAAATCAACCCTTATAAATAGTTTATTATGAAGTATAAAATGGGCAAGATGCAACACAAATGCAATGAGTTCTATACACAATTAGTTGAATCTTTTAGTATTTTATGACAAGAAAACCTCATAAACCTCCAAAATCGTTGCAATAAATCTGAAGTCTAAATTATTTCCTCCTGTTCCGTGATAAATCATGCAATTGAGATGGTCAATTTCCATCACTTGATTATCAAAGCCTATAAAACCCCTGTTTTGAGGAAACAATGAGTTAGACTGCTGGACGTGCTTATTAATGTGTATATGTGTGTTAACAAGAAGCTCCAAGTAGCTTGTAAAGTCCCTTTAATTTTACTTGCATGAATTTAAATTGAAGGAATTATAGATACATATAGCGACCCAAAGTTTGCTCCCATGCTTAAACCACACCAAAGGTCCTAACCTATACAAACCACTTTAATTGGGGTTCTCTTTTATTGCTTTTGAGATTTAATTTGCATATTAACCCTGCCTTGTGAAAGCATTAAAGCTTTGCATTCACAAAGGAGTGTTAGCTCAGTGGTTAACGCCGGTGCCTTTCAATCATAAGGTCCCGAGTTCGAGTCACTCCAAGATTAATGTATGTCGTCCAGTTGCAGAGTTGTTGACAATTGACAATTCATAATCATGGACGTTAAATATGAATGTAAGAGACTGACTTCGGTCAGCTTGCGGCTTTGATAAGCCAATGAGGCTTCTTCGCGAGTTCCTGCTTGCAGGAGGATCTAAACTACATACACAGGCTGATCAAAACAGTCTCTGAATTTTAACTGAATGGTACCAATAAGCTACAGTATGTTCTCTTTGCATTGCCCTCATAGTCCCTTTAATCCATAACTCTCAATCTAGCACTTTGGCTCCAACATGAGACCCTAGATGAACACTAAAGCGTTTCACCCCAAACTTTCATGAAAATCAACTGTAGCTTTAATTAATTTATTTAAATTGTTATAATTGATGAAATGGGTTAAAACTCACTCTAAGCCGTTGAAAAAGGAATTGCTATTAGTGTCGCAGCAGAATTTGTCGACCTCTGTCCCACAGCAGTAGAGATTTTCTGTAGAGTCTGTCAGGAGAGGGCAGTGGAACCCGGCTTGGTATACTCCATCTTCGTCAGAGAACCCACTGCAGTATTCTGCCTCTATAGAAGAAGAGGAGGAATGTGCAGAGAATAATTTATTCGGTGTTGCATCACAAAAATAAAATTTGGCGTTGCATCACAAATCTGCCAAACTGCATGCTACACAAATGCAAAAAAATGCATTGCGGTTTTCATGTGTCCACAGAAGCATACTATTTCTGGTACTGTATTGAGCAGTAAAATCCATACCTCTGAAAACGGCTCTACAAGCTGTGGAAACTAACTTAATTCTCTCATGTTGTAGAACTCTGAAACTTACAGAAAAATATTGGTCATGTGAAAAAAATATAGGAAGTATCAAAACATGTCAGAAGCAAGGGAATCAAATTAATATGTATTCCTTAATTTATACTCCCCCCCCCCCCCAACTCCCACTGGGCTTAATATTTGTAGGAAGAGAGCAAAATGTTGGTCTAGATACTAATGTACAACCGTTTCTATCATTTATAACTTAACTTTATTTTCATATTGTTATTCTTTTTAATTACCATAGCTGCTTGTACACTAACAAATGAATACAAAGAAGGCTATTTTATTTCTTTTTAGTGAGGTAATGAGAGTAATTAACTGTATTTTGCATATTGGTTTACTTTTTAATTACCATATCTACTTGTTCACTTACAAATGAATACAGAGAATGTTATTTTATTTCTTTTTAGTGAGGTATTGATAGTAATTAACTGTATTTTGCATATTGTTTTTCATTTTAATTACCCTAGCTACTTGTACACTAACAAATGAATACAGAGAATGTTAATTTCTTCTTAATGAGGTATTGAGAGTAATTAACTTTTTTTTCATATTGTTTTTCTTTTTAATTACCATAGCTGCTGCTTGTACACTTACAAATGATTACAAAGAATGTTATTTTATTTCTTGTTAGTGAGGTATTGAAAGTAATTAAGTTTGCACGAGGATGATGTATCTATCAGAATTAATATTTGCTCATTACTGTTTGATAAACCTGACCTTTGACTCAGGGAGCCAGTAGTTTAATAGAAACTGACACTCTGGACGCAACTCTTAACCCAGCTGATTTAATATAATGTCAGCTGATTCTGGATTCACACGCATGTGGCCCTACTGAAGTAATTCATACATTCATCATATCAATTCAAATTCATTTTCTTTAGTTAAACATTGAATTCAGAACAAATGTAAGTTTGGTAACAGAAGTAAGAAATGAATGTAAAACAAAATCAGTTTTGACAAATGGATGCTGTAAAAGAGCTGGTCAACTGAAGATATTTGCTAATTAAAGAAACAGCACCAAAGTTCAAATATTAAAATAATAATGCAACATATTAAAATAATAAAGGCCCCTGAAAAGCCAAATTTCAGGGCAAAAGGCCTCTGAAAGCCAAGTGCTCCGGGCAAAAGGCCCCTGAAAGCAGTGGCGGAGCTAGGGGTATCGGTCAGGAGGGGCGAGAATGGTCTGTAGGGGCGCTTTCGACACTGTCTAAGCGGAGCGCCACCACAGGTTGGCGCGTAGCGTACAGATATTTTTGAACAAAGATACTCCCTAGATCGCCGGAAATGACCCTTTTTTGGCTAATTTGCAGATAAACGAAGAATAAATAGGTGTAATCGCCAAATTATACCAACAAATTGTGACAAATGTCAATAGGTACATGAGAGCGCAATAAATAAGGCAATAATCGCGAATAAGTAAAAAGTGGTAAAGAGGTGAAAAGGGCGCCAGCAGTCCATTTGAGTCCGTCAGGGGGGGCATCTGCCCCCCCCCCCTGACTGTATGGACGCTCCGCCACTGCCTGAAAGCCACTCTCAGGATAGGACAACTGTATGTCGATAGAAATGAATTTAAGAAAATTAGAATCACATATATTACTTTCAATTGTATCCATTATCTGTCATATACAGAAAATTTATGTTTCAATCAACTTTTAATTATTTTGACATATAACCATCACAAAACATTAATTATTGGATTTAAATGAAGTTCAATCCCCTCAATTGTCTCCTCAATATTTTTCAAAAGAAATTTTCTTCTTTGGGGTCATAAAAGACTGGAGTCATTATTCTGTGTAACTGGGGTGATGTATACACCTGTTGTATAAAAACACAGATCTATGTGTTGTTTTAGTGCAATAACAGGCAGGTAACCTGAAAAGTCAAAATTTTTAAATTTATGTTACTCTTAATATTATTAAACCTTTGTTTATAATTTCAGAGTTATTATTCAGTTGTTAATATATATATGTGTATGTGTGTTTGTGTATGTGTATGTATGTATATGGGAATTTTAAAAAGTTCATTTACTAAGTGATTAAATCTTTCACAGGCTGTTGCTAGCTGTTTAATTAGGATATTCTCTCATCTCAACCATACAGTAATTATGATTGGATAGATATTCATCAGGTCAACTTTGTTTACCAGGCACAGCTTACAGGAAACTGTGACACATATTTCAAGGATGCTTATCTTTTGTGAAGGAAATAAGAAATTGAAACCTTGTTGGAGGAACAAAATGATTTAGGTTGTAACCCTTTAAGCAAAATTAGGAGGTTGCTTCACTTTGAAAATAATGGTGTTATAGCTACCTATAAAATCATCTGTATACCATCAAACATGAAAACTTTCCACTTTGGGAGATGGGAGATGGATGGGGAGGGCAAGAGGGGAGGGGGGGGGGCAAGAGGGGAGGGAGGGAGACGAAGGGATAAGGATGAAGGGAGGATGAAGTATCTCATCATATGTGTTTCCCATTCTGTTATCGCACACACAGCATGTATTGTTATAAACCATGACTGAACAATGCAGTTACATGTATATCAAGCGTTATGATATCAAGTATGATTTCATACTATTGGAATAGAGAGATCATTTTAAATTCCTCCATAATATCAAGAAAAAACACACATGAGACTTTTTCTCCTTAAACTTCAACATTCAGGATTTACAATGAAAAGTGTAGTTTTCAAATTCTCAAGATGGTAGTCATAAATTGTCATTTTTATCAAATAAACAGTTTTTCTTGTATTTTTAGACTCTATTTCTTAGAGTTAGAGAACTTGACTAGAATTGTATACATTACCAGTACTGGCTCGTTCAGTCAATCATCATGTCAACGAAATCGGATTATGCAAATATGATGATGTCTTGCATAATTTATGTAAATTACGTTACTAGTGAATACATATATCTCCTCTTACAAGGATGGTGATTACTAAGGTTTCAGATTTTGACCACCTCTATTGGTCACATACAACTAATAATTCCTACTGTATTTAGTAGGTTTGTTGCATTGATTCACTTATCTGACAATTCATTTTCATTTAATACCATTAAACTACAAATTCCATCAACACCAATTTTTACCAAACCTAGCCAGTTTTTACTCAAAATTAGATAACAAGAGATGGAACTAGTGCACCCTTCTAGATGTTTTTGCCATTTATGTGTATGTATGTATTTTAGATCCTCCTGCAAGCAGGAACTCGCGAAAAAGCCTCATTGGCTTATCAAAGCCGCAAGCTGACCTAAGTCAGTCTCTTACATTCATATTTAACGTCCATGATTATGAATTGTTAATTGTCAACAATTCTGTAACTGGACGACATACATTACTCTTGGAGTGACTCGGACCGGGGACCTTTCTTCAATTCTCAACATTCCTTTGCCTACTTTCCTTTTTCATGTCAGTTTTAATCAAACTCACTTTTCTTTTTTTTATATAATTAAATAAAACATGACCAGCGAGTGTAATGAACTATATATGATATTACAGTATCAAACACTTCTTTTAAATTTATCCACAGCAACTCCAAAATAAGTACTGCTTTTAAACCAAGAAATTCACCATCTTAGAACACACTGTGCTGAGTTTTTTCTTACACTCCTCCACCCATCCGAATAATAGAAAATAGTATTAAAAGAAGTCAGTTTTAACTAACCCACCCACGTGTTGTTCACAACATCAGATGAGCTTATTGAACATTATTGCTGCCTGTGGGGACAGATTGCTATGAGATTTAAGGCAAGATACAATAATGATGAACATGTCGAGATATTATATCTCCCAGGATGCAAAGTGTGCCGCCTATCAAATACAATTGTCAAGATGGGTATTAGCATCCTTACTATGCTGTCTAAATATGATATTCATCTGCCTAAAACCAACTGAGCTGCCAACAAAGTGTATTATTATGCCTTACAGCTATCGAGAAAAAGTGAGAACCCCTACCTGACACATCATCAAAATCTCTCTCTGACCACGGCTCCGACGAATCGCTTATATCGAGCGCTGAACTTCCTGTCATCTCGAACCAACCAATATTATGTCCCATTTTTTCTTTTATCAGATCAGAATCAGTATAATACAGACCAAAGCCAAAAGAGATTCACACCAATTTTTTTATCCTTTGATAGTTTATAGCTGCCAAACTCTAGATGACTGTGAAAGCTATGAATGTTGTCAGTTTTCTATCGCAAATGGATTCTGGTCTACACAGGAAAAATGGAATTAAAATGGATTTCCTTTTAACAGTTTGTGAAAGGATTCTGGTTGATGTGTTAATGCTAGTTCCTCTGCTGGGAATTCACCTAGGTGAATTCAATAGCTTTTTTGCTTATCAAGCCAGTCTGGATCAGGCAGGGGAGAGGGGATGGGGGGGGGGAGGGAATTAATGTTTTAGGAGTTTTTGTATATTTTGTCTGTATTCACTAAATATTCACTTTATTTGTTATCAAATTGTGATAAAATGTCAAAATTCTTTTCTGAAGGAAGCATGACTCTTTGTTTTTTTCTAGCATCTTCCTTGCATCCTCTGTACCTGCTCTCCTCTCCGTCTCCTTCCCCCTCCCACACCCTTTCCCCCACACTCATTCTCCCTCCCTCCCCTTACAACTTCCCTTCCTATATATTTAACAAATAAAATGTGCATAAATGTCATATAAAGTCTCAAAATAAATATATGATATAGAATGTTTCCATTGCTTCATATGGAAAATATGGGTAACATGTAAAACATTTCTTTACCTCATATTGTTTTTGCTCTATTCAGTCTTCCAGTCCATCACATTATAATATTCAAAGAATCTTAAACAAATTTACAGATTATTTGCAGTCAGTGAACCCGTGAACTGCCTTGTTTTTCAACCTGCTGGATTATCATAAGCTAAAAAAGACAGGCAAATTGGCGCGTGTCACCCATGAAGAGCTTTTGGAGACATCTATGTCGCAAACAGTCGCTGTATGAAGATTAATTACAGTGAAATATGTCAAAACAATCTTTGAATTCTGTCACTGCTAGTCTCACGTTCATTGAGAGTGTAATCCTTTCAATTAATATTCAAAATGAAGTTTGGCAGGCTGCAATGTCAGTTCGAGGTGTTTTACATTTTAGAGAACATATGCAACAGGTGCTAAATTACATCTTGACGATAATTCTTGACAAAATTGGCGCTCGCAGCTTTATAAATCTAAATGCTATAAAACTTGCACAGGTTGTGCAATAAAAAAGATGGTTTTGCTTCACACGGTCAGTCAATTTCGGTAATTTAAAATGAAAAATGCACAAAATTAATAAAAAATACAAATTTGCAGAGTTCAGATTTATTATGAAAAATACTGCATTAATGCCACCAAGGTGAACTTGTTCCTCTTGAGTTCATATGTATTCTAAACTTGTGGCACTTTCCACTCATTTGGTCCTCAATTTCTTTGCAGAAAAAGATGCTTGAAGGTCCTCAAGGAATATTTTCTTTTATTCGATTCCTTGCCCTATTCCCCAACCACTTCCATCCCCCCTTATAAACTCCACAGTATTTTTATTATTTTGGTTTTTGGAGATATAAAGAGAATGCATTTATCATTAAAGATTGGAATCATGCACACAAAACTGCAACATATCTTTACCCATGTGTATACAGCTACTAGTTATGCCCTTTTACTTAACATTTCACTACACTATAACACTATAGCCTCTATTGCTAGTTGAGTTACTCTCTGCTTTAGTGCATTTCTTTGGTTGATTTCTATCTTTTTCAGAAAGTAACAACAAGAAATCTTTTACTTGCTCAATCCTGAGAATACAAATTCTTAAAGGCATTGAAGACTCGCCCCAAACTGTGTGCGGCCATCTGAAAAAGTTAACTTTCTGTTGCTTGCAAGTGACGTTTTGTTCGTGTCACTACAAAGTGCAGACAGTAATGAAATGTGATACCTTGTTATCTTTAGCTAGACCTGAGATGTCCATCGCTGTATCGTTTGTATACTGTGCTGTGGATATTGACCGCAGCTATATGTACTGACTGTACACTAGTGTCTAATTACTGACGGTAGCAAGCTGTGTGTGTATTTTTTGGGATCGATGGTAGTGTTTAACACTTCTGTTACACCTCATTCGAAACTAGGTCAGATTACCGGCATTAGACGTTTCTTTTTGCGCGAGTCTTCACACCCTTTAAGACTTTCTTCTGCATTATAAAAGTAACTTTACTCTGAAGATGATACAGCACACTGACTGGTTTCCCTTGACCCTTTTACGAGGCATGGCACAATTACATAGTAATAGCCATTTCCAATACACCGAGAGCACAATATTCCGTCTGATTAAACCCAGCAACACGAAGGCAAAACATGCACGAGGACTCCTTTTTAAAAGATTACCGAGGAATTCTGAGAAAGTTTAAAAAAAGAAAATCAGAAAAGTGTACCGTAGCTCTTTAGAGAAATTGAAACGTCTGAAGCCACTGGGTAATTGATATCTGTGTCGTTGACATCCGAGCACACATACAAGTCAGTGTTACAGCTAATACAAAAATAAATCACATTCTGTAAAAATTGGTAGACAAAAAGGCCTGCGGCGATTTTCACGAAGACGCTTCGTGTTTGCCCCGATTGATACAAGTTACAAAACAGAGCATTAGCTGCGAGGAGTCGAGGTGCTAACGTCCGCCTGGGAACATTGACCTTATCAACAACTCCATATAACCTAACTTTTTAAATTGCTTTGGTATCTAGATGGTGTGGGCGCATGCCAAGACTGTATCACAGAAAGTGGGTAGACCTGCATAATCGAGGGAACACCATTATTCTACCTGGTAACAGACAATTGCACATTGTACAATTAAAAGTGCAAACATTTGTGGTCTAGCTTGTACACAGGAACCATAGAGACACAGTTCTGAGCCTCCAAAATTGCTACTCGTAATTTGAACGCTAAGCATTCCCTGTCTGTGGTCAAAAATAATTACAAATGAAATTTATGGGAACCCTTTTTAATGTTTTTTCTTTCTAGTCCTTGAGCTTAATTGGAAATAATTAGCAAATGTTCATTTAGAATGTATGCAGTCATTACGTTACAATAGCAAAATTATTGCTCAAACCATACTAGAAAAATCTAAAATTTTCTCTTAGACCTGTCAACTTTTAATTTTGCTAACAGTTAATTTAGCTAACAGTTAGCTAACAATTTAGCTAACAGTTAGCTAACAGTTTGCTAACAGTTTTATTTTATTTAACTTTTAATTTATTCTACTAGTTCCTTCACCCATTAAATGAGGTAATTTACCATTCACGTAACCTAATTATGGGATCGCCTTGATGCATGCTCTGTGTAGCACAAATATATTGCCCGTCCGTTAGAAACCGGAGTGAGAAATAATTAAAAGTATGACCCAGATTGTTTTCAAACTTCCCTTCATGAAAGTTCTAATACATACACATACCAGCTAGCTATACTACCAAGATACTTTTGAAGAAAATTCATGCTAGATAGAGACAGCACTCCAGCAGGGTATGAAAACCAATCAAGTTGATCCACTCTCAACCCCAGTCCCTTAACATCTACACTGTAAACCATGTGATCATAACTGTGTGAAAGCAAAATGAATATCCAGCTACTGAGTGAGGGAGTAAGTTAATTAGTTCAATTGTGTATGCAAATCAGTATTGTGCACATGATTTCAAACGATGGAAGGGGAGGCTTGAGGGCAAACTGAAAATTTTCCCAGACTGATTTAGAAAGTTGCCAGAGGAGAACAAAGGAGATTAAAAGAGTTAATGAACATAGTCCAACCTGATTCTAGTAATCTACAGGTTTTACATGACAACAAATCATTGGACACTTGATGGACAGTAATGTTGAATTATAATGGGGTTCTTTCCCACTCTTTTCCATGGGCAAATTCTCTCATTATACAGAAACTAGGACACTTCCTTACCTCCCCTAATGAATCAGTTTCATGTGTCAGGGATCCTTTCGGGTGATAACCAAAAAGTCACCAAAATAACCTAGAATCAAAAGGCTCCCAGATGGAGTTTTGTAAGCTTGGTGACTTACATTCTGTTTTATATAGTATAATTCCGGTCTTCTGTCTATCTTAACTACATTGTGTATTACCTTAAGGATATAAATTAACAGAGAGAGATTACATGTTGTTTGTGGTCCTATGTCTATGGTTAACTATGTTGATATTCTCCTGGTCATTGTCCAGTGACTGACCCCTGTTTAAATGACGTATGAAAGATCTAGTTTGAGTACCAGAGGCTTTAGACCTAAATGCGTTTATGAAGTTCTCTAAATGAAAGTAAACTTTTGCAAGTTTCAGTTGTCACAAGCAGCAGTAATTGAAGAATGATTGCTGTAAAGAAATACATTGTTGAAATCTCAAAGTTGTCAAGAAGTGACTAAATATAGTATCATACAGCATGTAAGGATTAAATTGAATTGTTTACTAATGATCATCTGTCACTAAAAGGAACAACGACCGTTATAAATATAACTTAATAAAATGTAGGACGTGGTTCTATGAAACATCGGACTCACATGATACATGTCACCAAACTAGATTAAATATCTGATACTTGACTAGGTTGAATTTGGGGAAAACTATCACATCATCACATAACATCAGCTTCCTTAAGAAAGGTATCTCTTAGGTTTCAATGTGCTTCATGGTGACATCATTACAAATATTTTGTCAAATGTTTTAAGTTGAAGTAGAAATGAATCGTTACTGACTACTGAATCTAAACAGCATGGTTGTATGAATCATGTTCAATCCAGAATATTCAATGAAATCACTCTGTACAAAAACTGTTCCTTCATAATATCATCCAAACTCATTTTGCATCTGGTCACACAAATATTCCAGTAACACCACTGTGGATCTATATGCTTTCAACTAATACACATTAACTAGAGAACAAGTGGTGTAGCCTAGTTGGGTGGCCCTGGGTGTGCATGCCCACCAACTGTTTTTATCTGGCACCCATCATTATGACTCAAATCGGAACCCACCGACTAATGAGAGAGAGAGAGAAAGAAATTGTTACCAAATGGCTCATCTACTGCATAATTGGCTGTGTAGGTAACTGTATTAAAGTAATTTAGGCCTATCATTTCGATTCCTAGTAGGATTTTCTCATTCTTGTCTAAATTTTGGTGTAAAGTTACAAAAGCTTGTGATATTTTGTTGAAATTGTTCACTTCACAAAGGCAGGATTTTAGCACACTTGAAGTATTAAATATGTTGAGGCAAATGCTTTTAAATGTCACTTACATTTGACACACTGGTTTAAATTCTTTTTGCATCATTTATCTTCCCAGACTAATGCAGGATTTGCCCTGTGGTTCTATTAAAAATAAAACCTACTGTAACTTCTAGTTATAAATAATAGCTCAGTTTTACTAGAAAGGTTGCCCAATTCGCTAAACAAAATAAATTTTGTACTCGATTTCCTGGAGTCTGTGAAATATGATAGGCATGCGATCACAATTTGCATCAAACTAGACCAACCATCTGTTGAGAGTGGTTGGCTCAAATTAATTAGATTAATTAGATATACACAACAGAAACATAAAATGCTCTGCTTTGGTTGATTATTAAATAATATAATACAGTTTCCTTTTTTCTTTAACTTTTGTTAGGTCCCCCAAACAGATACAGTTGGGCAACATACTATACATGTTGTGTCATTATACAATAAACAGTATGCTGCTCAATGCTCCGTTTTAAAAATTAACTAGGAATGTTTATAATGCAGACATAAAATATTAATTTTGTGTCTCAATGTTAAAGCTGATTTCCTTTCCCGACTACATACACTCCTGCCTATATCTAATGAACTTAAAGCGAATATAGAGACATTGCTGATATAAATGTCATTTTAAATACAACAAAATCCTTTAATTGGCTTCAATGTACTTAACATGGTTTAACTAATGTACTATCATGGAATAATTCAGATTTGACGACATGAGCAATGTCTTTGAATGTCTTCAGTCTCGCATTTCTCAAAAAAGGCTTTGCGGCAAATGGTATCAATTGTGCATGCAAATTGAAATTGTACATTTCTTACATTTATAGCCTAAATATGAAAAAGGTGATATTTATTATAGGTCTGCAGGATTTCTAAAATTTGGAAAATGGTTCGTGAATTTAATCAAGGCTAAATTTACACAACTTTTTTGTTGAATTTTATGTATCTCCATTGGAGTAAATCATATATGAAAGAAACTACTGAATAAACACCGTACATATATAACAGGTATATCTTCATTGCAACAAATGGATTTTGGTATCCATGAGCATGAAATGAAGGTTTCTCTGGTGATGACGTCATCAGACCAATCATCAGCCAATATTTACACATAATAAAAGAAAATAGCACCCAGGCCTGTAAGTTGAACACTTTATACAAATGCTAAAGCCTAAGCAAACCATAACATATCTTGGGCATGGGCCTAACATTAGGCTTACAACTATATCTTGAGAACAAGGTTAGTGGTAATGGTAGGCTGTTGCCATTCAATGCCTCAATTAAAAAAATTAGCTTAGGCCCAATCAAGGCCTAGGCAAAAGATGACCTTCATGAACGACCATGGTCTTATTCTTAACACTAACAGCTTTACATGTAAACTTCATTATTAAATCAGTATAGGCCTAAGTACTATTAACTCAGTCAGGCACATCTTTAATCCTGCCTAGGCCTAGCGCCTTCAAACTTTGGCCCAACTCGAACTAATTTTAGCCTTATTAAACGATTCTGTAGTTACAGTCAATTTAGGCAAGTAGTATGGTTATTACTAGTATTGACCAGTACTATTATAGAAGTAGTACTACTCCTAATCCTATTGTAACTTAAGATACAACCTTACCGCAAAAATGTTCCCACTGCCAGAGTCCCAAGAAAGAAATCACGACAAGAAACATAACCCTCGCCATCACGACCTTGACTTATTCCAAAGTATGAACATAATGCGAAAAGAAGTCTTTAGTAAGTCCATTCCATTTATTGAATGAAACGAAATATCCGACCTTGTTTGGCCAAGAGCTAGCCTAGTTAATATGGTCATCTAAACAAGACGAAACTCGGCGAAAAAAAGACAATGGATATGAACTGCAGCTACTGCATGTACATGCTGATAAATACACTGCAGAGCACCGTATGTAAACAGCTGATGTACGTATCCAAGTGAAGCAGACGGTACGCGATCCATCACGCATAAACGGCGCCATTCAAGAACAGGTAGCAAACGACTACGAACAGATATGTTGGTTTTGTAGTGATCGAAATTAAACTAACCATTCCCTTCATATCAATGAAACGTGCTAATAACTATGTACAATATACCAACGATATTGTAAATAGCATGAAAAATCCCTACAGAAATAACACTATAGTTCTATAATAAATTTTTATATTGTAAGCATATTACAATAGGATTTAAGTTTTCTGTCGTGAGCCTTTCTTTTCGGCTATTTAAATTAAACCCTATTTGTTCCTCGTGATTCCCAATCCCGTTTATGACGAAGGCAAACTTAAATTTGAAGTCAGCATGAGCATGGCACATGTTAGCCATTGCTTTAAGTTGATCGTTACACAAAAGTCTCTCAAATTCTCGCAATATGTACTCGACTAACACCAATTTGGTATCCCAAGTCCTGTTCAATGAATCCGTCACTGGACACGGACAGGTCATGCATAGGGCTATATATCATAATCATGTAGCCATTTCAGCCATGAGAGCTCGCAAGTTTTGTTATAGGCAAATCTAAACCTTTATATCAATGCAGGCCATGATTTTCCTTCGTTGCCTCCATGCTGAGGCATACTATGCATATTTGCGTCATTTCAACAATTTCATACTAGATATGCTTCCATTTCCGTACAACAGACCGCTGACAACACTTAAAAAATCTTACCTTGCATTTGTACTAATATTTTATTATTTGTGTGCGAGGGCGCAACCACGTATATTCAGTCCCCCTGCCTTCAGAGTCAATCAGGGGGGGGGGGGACCACTTTGCGACTATAGAGCCTTTCAGTTTACAAAAGGACAGCCAAACTATGTAAAGTCTAAGCTGCAAAGCCATTCGGAAATGTTATAGTTTTGAGAGATAATAATACTCTGTCATACAAATCACCTTGCGTCATCGCAACCTGCTCATTTCTAAGCCATGTCGATATGTGTGCTTAATGCTATGAATTCCATGGGTTTAATATACATACGGGATTGCGCATTATGAAACTTTCAAAAGGTGTGGCGCTGTGTACAAACGCTTTGTACAGAAACGGCTGACTGGTACACACTGTACCGTACGGTACTTCAAAATATAGAATAGTTGAACAAATAACCGTCTGCAACTATAAATAGTCCTACCTGTACTAGAGTTGCTGGTTTTCGTTGTCTTTGCCAACTTGTAAACTTCTAAAGACGTGTATATGTCCCTATCAATTGGGATGCCCTGTTTCCAAGCCCCAGCATAATTTTACTGGAAAGGGTGATCTAAAGCATAATTTATTGTTGGTATTTGCAGCTCGTGCCAGTTGGCCCGGTATGATAGTGTCTGATACTGTTTTCCTGACAACTGCAAATCAATACTGTTTGACCTCTTTTATTATTTTTTCATATATAAAATAGAATGAGCAGCGGCCGCAGGGGCCAGGTTGAGCACTTTTCACATTAATGTCCCGAGTCACCTTGGGTATATGATGAAAAATGAGACGTTTCTATTCTATATTCCATATTTTCCCAGACTGCTTCACTTACCCCACCTCTCCCAATCTTGTCAGTTATGTGCACAAATTTGTGTACAATTGTCCTCCTCCTACCCCACTAACCTTCCTTTAATAAAAAGTAACATAGGGTAAAGTCAGTTCATGCATGATTGATTCAAGGGCATACTGTAAACATGCATAGCACATAGTGTATGTGGAAGCTGTACATCTTGAAGTGGACCTGTGCAAAGTTTCCAACCACAGGTGCTAAATTCCATGTGGCCCTTCCCTTAATAATGCATGACATCATGTAAACATGGTTCATGCATGATTGATCAAGGGCATACTGTAAACCATGCATAGCACATAGTGTATGTGGAAGCTGTACATCTTGAAGCAGACCTGTGCAAAGTTTAACAACCACAGGAGCTGCATCCCATGTGGCCCTTCCCTTAATAATGCATGTAAAAATGTAAATATGGTTCGTGCATGATTGATCAAGGGCATACTGTAAACCATGCATAGCACATATAGTGTATGTGGAAGTTGTACATCTTGAAGCAAACTTGTAGACAGTGTTAACAAGGTGATACATCCCTGCATAATAGCCCTCAGTAAAAGTAATGCTTTGTAACAAATATGAGTTCCAATATTTCTAAAAGAAACAACACAAATTTGTAATCAGTTACAAACTGAGATATGTATTACAGTGAAGAAATGATTGATTTATGATCTTTTAAGGATATCTTGAAATACTTTAAATATTACGACAATGAAACTCTCATCGTTAATCTTGTCGATCCATCCATCCATGTTTTGCTATTTTTATGATACTCTACAATTTATGATTTTGTGCATTTGAATCAGGTGCCTCCCTACATCCATTGCTCTTACTTTTAGTCTGTAGCAAAAGTCTTGCAAGTTTGATCATTTAAATAGTAAAAGGTTGTTGTGAAGTTCTTCAATGTTAATAATGCAACAAACTAGAAATATATGATTTTTTATTAACCCCCCCCCCCCTCCTTTCCAAACAAAAAACAACCCTTTGCTAGATTAAAAGGTGTTATTTTATTTATTGATTTTTATCATTGTATTCATC
>JAIPMN010022736.1:0-10794 GCA_020650975.1 Apostichopus californicus
TTCAGAGGCTAAGAAGATCCTGCTAGGATCGAAACGTCAGGCCAACTTACTTTTACACATTCTATTACACAGGCTCTCTAGTGCATAAGCAGTTTGCTAACAGTTTTATTTTATTAAGATAATATCTTATCAAAAATCAGAAAAAATGTTACTGAGCAATTGAACAATTTTCTGCAAAATGTTTAATTGACAACTTATCGTATATCGTCAATTCAACATTTGTCTACAAAATGTTCAATTGTTCACTTCATTCCAACTGAGCAATTGAAAAATTTCAGGCAAAATGTTTAATTGACAACTTACTCACTTAATTGTTCACTTACTTACTTGGAATGAAGTGAACAATTGAACATTTTGCAGAAATCTTTTGAATTGACGACATATGATAAGTTGTCACAAAAAAAAATCAACAGAGCAATCCAACATTTTTCTGATTTTTGATAAGATATTATCTTGTTATCTAAACAATTTACTGAAAAATGTTGATTATTGCAGCAAAGTTTTCTTATGTTGATGACACTTTTAAGCTTCTGTACTGATCGGTACCTTGATGGTCCAACGTTAGATCTTGTTACTTGCGACGGGGTCTGTTTACTGGTATATTTGTATCTTGAGATAGTTCCGGCGATACAGGACGTTTTACATTTCGGTATTTCCTGTCTAATGATAATATTATTATTATCTCAATATCCCTCCATGGTATTTTGATATACCCATATCACTTGGCGAGACTTATTTTAAGTTTTTTTTTTGTGTACAAGCATTCGAGATTAAATTCAAAGTATAATTTCTCAATCACTACAGGCCAACGTCAACTGTTGCCTATCATATCTAACTCACTCCCTTAAAGGGAGTGAAGACTCGCGCACAAGAAAAAAACGTCACTTGCAAGCAACGGAAAGTTAACTTTTTCAGAGGGCGGTACGTGGTTTGGGGCGAGTCTTCAAGTCCTTTAAAGGCTTTGAAGACTCGCCCCAAACCGCGTGCGGCCATCTGAAAGAGTTAACTCTCCGTTGCTTGCAAGTGACGTTTTGTTTGTGTCGCTACAAAATGCAGACAGTAATGAAACGTGATACCTTCTTATCTTGTATCTAGACCTGAGATGTCCATCTCTGCTATTTACACTGTGTTGTGGGTATTGACCGTAGCTGCATGTACTGACTGTGCACTAGTGTCTAATAACCGACGGTAGCCAGCTGTGTGTGTATTTTCTGGGATCGATGGTGGTGTCAAGCACTTCTGTTACATCTCATTCGAAACTAGGTCAGATTACCGGCATGAGACGTTTCTTTGTGCGCGAGTCTTCACACCCTTTAAAGTTCTACACATGTACATCGTCCTTGTTCACACGGTGATATATCATGAGACTGTAATCATCTTTAACCATGTGTGTCACTAAATGTATCCCTTTAATTCAAACCTCTCTGACTAAAACTAAATGTAATTAGACTAAACCTGATCAAGTTTCTTAGGTATCTTATATCGATCAGCTATTTGGGCTCAATGTACCCTCATTTGTGTCTTCATTACTCTCATCAAGTGCCCCATCAAAGGGATCTCTTAACGGAAAGGGTTCTCGTATCCCCAGATTCAAGTCAATGTAAAACATAACTGAGCACCAGTCGTCCTCGAGCCGATAACAACAATTATTCTTCAGTGACTCGAGCTGAGCCAAATGTGTGTCTTACTGACAAAATAGATGTCCGTGTACACCCCTGTCATGACAGAGAGCAACAGTACTCAACAAACACCAATTCAACTAAGGCCGAAATTAAAACTTTGTATAAATGTTAGCATTTTGCCAAGTTTTAAATTGATTTATTCTTTCCTACTTTTTTTTTATATTATTACTATATTACGCTATGTTTGTTTGTTTGTTTTGTAGCTCTAACCTACACGTTAGACAAAGATAATATTTCTAACTGTAAAAACAGAATCTCGTGGAATGGGAGGGTGGTTTGCTTGAAAGGCTCTGTCTCTCAAAGGTAGGCCCAACGGCGTCCTTTCTCTCTGACGGTCGAAATGAAGTCAGAACGTTCAAACACAGTTCACGGATACAAGCAATAAATACAGATGAATTTTGGAGGATCAAATGGAGGAATAAATATTTTTAATGAAAATGAAATAAACAGATTAGATATGTCAAACGTGGCATAAAGACGAGAGTCCTTAATTAGACCCGATCTCACCCTGTCCTGCTCAAGAGAACAATTCAAAAAATCACACAACAAGTTAACACACCAAAAGAATGGATACGGGCGCATACTACAGACCGCTCTGATTGGCTAAGTGTGATAGAGGCAGCAATTTGCCTTGCATGTCATTAAAATGTTAATGTGATGATTGGTCACAAGGTACCTTAGTATTACAGTTGGGCTAAAATATTAAGATATATCCTACGGAAAGTGCATTTCACATCAACAAAACTAGAACACACTTCCTATATACGCATATATCCTTAGGAACAAGAATATTTCCTATGGATATTTCCTAACGAGGTTGTGAATAAAAGCCTAACCATCATGAATATTTAAAAAATGAGAATATCATAAGCATTCCATCCCTTTAACACCGGTTAGAACATGTCTGGCAGCTAAGCAAGTTGGCAGAGTGCCAGGGGTTAATGAACGGTATGTGCGTGTGTAGTCTGGTTGAAGGCCTACGAGGAGAATTCTGTTGGAAAAGGAGATGACCTAATTGTTGTAGAAACCAACTGACAATACAATAGCCTGCAAGATAATGTTGTTTTGCTGGTTTTGAAGAAAACAACCCTTCAACGGTTGAATAAAGTACGGTAGATAAGTACCATTGGTGGATATAGAACAATTAAACAATCTCAGTTAACTGTATTACAGTTCTCCAGAAAAGCCCATTCTTATTCGTTCAATAAATTAATTTACTCCAAATTTGGTCTGGTAACTTATACTAACATAATACTTATTAGACCAGGCTATGAATGAGCTAGGTATCACCTGGAAGGAGGATTTATCTCATGTGATTTTCTAGACCAAAATTTCATAAGAAATAAGAATATCTTGCAATGGGTAAAAAGCCCAAATCCTGACCGCACCCCCCGAAAAGGGGGTCCATTTTTTAAGGAAAAAATACCATCAGTTACATTTACACACAAATGGGATAAAATGAGGTTTTTCTAGACCATAATTTTATAAGTAGGCTAATAGGAATATCTTGGGTTAAAAGATTTTTTTGAAGTTAAGGAATGCCTTGATGCCAAATGGGGCTATATTTCTCAATTTTGTAGGTTACAATAATCCTTAAAAAAAATAATAATAATTTTCCAGAAGCAACACTTGATTAAACTGAGAAAAGTTAAAAACGTAAACAAAATAGAAATATATGTTTAAGACTGGATTTTATTTAGTTTTTCAAGCATTTTGTGACAACCCGCTTGAAAAAAATGGAAAAAAAAAACTAAATAAAATTCACTGAAACATATATGTTCAATAACACGAGCAAATGTCATGTCTACGAGAGTGGGGGCCTATGCAGTTCGCTGCTTCTGGCAGCCACACCATCAATGATATGTTTAGTTAGTGCCAAGTGTTAATTATTAAATAATTTAAGTTCCATGTCATATGTAACATCTGGGTGCAGACCTAACTTTCAAAGTTATTCGTCCTCCTTCGCGAAAAGGTTATTATCCTCCATCGCCGATACAAATGTGACCCGTTTTTTCAGGCACGTGATGGTCGTTTGGCAGTTGTCGAATTACATATTGCAATCGATTGTGACCGGAATGAACTGGATATCGGGTCTCAATGAGGTGTCGATATAAAAAAAAAATACAGAAACATGAGAGGAAGAACGTTTAACCAACACCTTCAACAAAAACAAAAACACCCTCATCAATGGATCGGATGAATCGTTATGGAGTAAGATAATTTTACCATGTATCTGTTAACAGCTTTTCCTATATTAGGCCGGTTCACGTTTTGGTTTTTAGACAAATTCGACAACAATCTACAATCAAGCTATACTGAGAAATTAATCGAAACATTTCTTCTATAAAGATGAAGCTGGTGTACGTCTTAATGCAGGCGCGTATCCAGGGGTGCTGGGGGCGCGCCCCGGGTAAGAAAAAGAGGAGAGAGAAAATAGAGAGAAGCAAAATGGGAAAAGAGAGGGGGGAAGAGGAGGAGGAGAGGAAGGAAGGGAAAAGAAAAGAAAAAAAGAGAGAAAAACAAGAGAAAGGAGTGAATAGAAGAAAAACGCCAAGACACCGGGAAGAGAAAGAGGAACAGTGACATAATGACAGCGCTGATTCCTATTATATACACAAGGTAGCCAGTGACGGATCGAGAATTTCGGAAGGGGCGTGCGCCTCACCCTACCCCTTACACCGACACCTCCATTTTTTACGTAAGCATTTTTTCCTCTCTCACTAATGAATATATATATATTGTGTATGGACGCCTTAAACAATTGTACAATTGTGCTATGAAACCAACTATGGCTGGTCTCGAACTCGACCGAATCGTCGGGGAACATTACGCATTTCGGTATAAGACCAGGATCTACACGCGAACTGCACTAGACCTGTGTCCTTCGATGTAATACTGCCATCCACATATAAAATGTTATACACTCCGACATGAATGCTAATTGTTACCGGCCCAAATCTAGTACCGTAACTCGTACAAAATAAATTCTACATGTGATTGGAGAAATAGTGGATCCATGGGCGCATCACTTATTGAGATTGTTCCCATTTGCATGAAAACGCGCGCCCAACAACTCTACGCCCCACCCCTCTAATCGCTTCCCGGTGAGTTACGAAACTTAATTAATGATCTTCGCCCGTAGTACCAAGACCTTGACAAAATCCGGCAACACACCACTTCATCGATAACAAGTGATCGGGTTGTGTAATAGTGAAGTCTAGAGGTCGTATGGCAAGCCGTTTTAACATTTACCTCTCTATTCTACTTAAGTAGAATTAATTCCACTTAAGTAGAATACAATTAAGCTTAAGTGAAATGAATTGCACTTAAGTAGAATACAATTAAGCTTAAGTGAAATTAATTGCACTTAAGTAAAATTGCATTTTACTTAAGTTTAATTGTATTCCACTTAAGTAAAATTACCACTTTCTTTTAACCTTAAGTTAAATTCAATGTCACTTAAGCTTAATTGTATTCTACTTAAGTAAAATTTAATTTAGCTTAAGTAAAAGTGTCATTCTTTTTCACTTAAGCTAAATTGTATTCTACTTAAGTAGAATTGTATTTTACCTATAGAATACAATTGCATTTTACTCAAGTAAAATTCAATTCTACTTAAGTAAAATACAATTTAGCTTAAGTGGAATTGAAGGATCGGTCGTATGGCAAGCCGTATTAACATTTACCTCGTGCGGAGAAGTGGTTGGTCTGGGGGCAATGTTAACATGGTACCATGCCTTGTGGTACTACTACTACTAGTACTACTAGTACTAGTACCACTGCTTGGTGCAACAGTTTGCAACGATTGATTGGCTGGCTGCATTTACCAAATGTCTAACGTTCAGACTCAGTGATAAACATAGCTTTGCTTCATTTGTTAAGGGTAAGTATGGTGTTATGTTCGTACATACACAACGAAAGCTGGATAAGTATCGCAGTATGGGGGAATGGCCGCAAATAGTTACGTAACTAGTACGTCTTGAACGTAACCATATATAGGTCTCGCATCACAATTAATTGTTTCATTGACTTACACACTAAACTCGTCACTTTACCTTTTACTTTTACCTCTTTTTTGACAATGGTTAACCTTTTGAGCGGATGAACACGTGGTGCGGTACCTATTCCATAACAACTCCCTGATAGTATACAAAGTCGGACTTCGCGGCAAGTACAGTAACGCAATGAATAGCATACTGATTGACCTATCATATTTCACTTAAGCTTATTTCTATTTCACTTAAGTGAAATAGATTGACCAATCACATTCACTTAAGCGTAATTCTATTTCACTTAAGTGAAATAGATTGACCAATCACATTTCACTTAAGCGTAATTCTGTTTCACTTAAGTAAAATGCTATTTAGCTTAAGTGAAATTGAAAAGCCATTTTGCTTAAGTAGAATAGCATTTTACTTAAGTAGAATTGAATTTTACTTAAGCAGAATTATATTTTACTTAAGTAGAATGGTATTTTACTTAAGCTTAATTCAATTAAACTTAAGCTAAATTGAATTTTACTTAAGTAAAATACGATAAAGACAAAAACCGTTTGAACTTAAGCTAATATGAATTCCGCTTAAGTGGAATACAATTAAGCTTAAGTAAAATGCAATTCTACTTAAGTGCAATTCATTTCACTTAAGCTTAATTGTATTCTACTTAAGTGGAATTAATTCTACTTAAGTAGAATAGAGAGGTAATTGTTAAAACGGCTTGCCATAAGGTCGTGCACTGACCTACATGGAGTGTGACCACTCCCGATTTTGCAATTCCCACTGGATCAGGCCCCGAAAAATCCCAAAGACACTGTACTGTATGGGTATCTAGCAATATATAGCGATATCTAGAGATGAAAACCCCAAGATTTTCCCTAAACTGAAGGCAGATAGAGAATCGAAGCCTTCAGTGTGTAATGAACTTGAAACTGTGCGTCTTTCGAAATGAAAAGAATGTGGGCATTGCACAATAAACAGATAAAAGTTATTTATTTCAGTCTCATTTCAATTTTTCAAATTTGTCAAGCAAACAGCAGATATCACATCATATCAGTGAGCATGAAAATGGCGTTCGAGGATGAACAGCCTCCAAACTGTCTATGTGTGTAGTCATAGGCGTAGGAGCCCAATTTCATTGGGGGGGGGGTGGCTGTTTACGACTTGCGCGTTCAACATGTTAATGTACATATCATATAGGCATGCATCGGTTATTACATCGCATGCCAATTACATACGATCATTTGCCGTGTTATTACCGAAATGGCGAATTAGTCGAGCAAGCTTAGAACTTTTAATTACTGCAAGGAGATTTTTTTTAAACTATTGATTACATCATTGCATTTTATTTTACTTTCAGTAGGTGCCCGGAACATTCTCAGCATATTGCCAGAATTTTCACAAAAATATTTGGTAGGGGACTCCAGCAACCCCCCCCCCCCCCCCGCCTCCTACGCCTATGTGTGTAGTATTCGGTTTCGGAAATATCTGGTATTTTGACCGGTCTGTTAGGGGTTGTAGGAGGGTTTTCTATATTGGTTGTCCATAGATGAAATTTTGTGCAACATTATGGGTATGTTTGAAGTGAATTTATTCACGAGAAATATTTTCAAATTCTGAACAAATAATGGGCTTAAAACCTTAAAATGTGGGGCTGACGGGTATTGTGGGCCGCGACGTAGAATCACCTACAAAAGCAATGATCCACAGGAGATGCGATGAGGTCGAACACGATGTGTGTCTGTGGAAAATCTTCTAAAAGGTTATGGATAAAAAAAAACTATTGGGAAATACTTGGTTCTCAGACAAAAGTGTACATCTGCCGGGTTGATCATTTTCAAGCCCGAGAAGTGCCATTTCCGGTGATCTGGGGTGTGGGGGGGGGGGGTTATCAAAACCAGAAATTTTCTTATACGCTGCACGCCAACCGATGGTGGCGCTCCGCTTAGATAGTAATTCGCGCCCCCCGGGTTACAAAATCCTGGATACGCACCTGTAATGTTGAGCTTTCTATAGTATCAATACATATCTCTAAGACTGAATGAAAGGTGCAGTGAACGTTAACTTTACGATATTAAAACAAAAAGTATGTTTTAAAATGAATTACGATAACAGTCTGTTTTTTCTCCTAGTGTGTCATAGTTTTATCCTTTAACGTAACGTATTGGACTGCATGTCCTGAAAGTCTGCTAATATTCCGCTCTAAAAGTGTCCCTCGTTATCCCTTTTCAAATGAACGTAACATTTCCTTACTTCGACCCAATTAGCATAAACTATAATGATATATAACTTAATTTGACTGGAAACATAAAGTATACGGTAACCGTTTCAACACATGCGCGATGTTACGGAAAGTTTAACCGGGCCTTTAAGATCCTATATATGCAGCAAAATAGTGTGACTTAGCTGGATTTCATAGCGATGCTACCCGTTTTTGCTTAAGCATAACTTTTTTTTTTAAGTTCACTTTTACATTTAAAGAATCTCGAAATTTGCGATTCTTGCTCACATTTGTTATTTTCATCTAAGACTTGACCATTTCAGGAAATATTTAATATGCTATTTTCAGATCACTCTTAACATTTCATCGCCTACTTCTCAAGCTGAGTCTAGATGGGATTTCAAATTAGTTCATATGTTTTTTTCCGTATTTAACAAAGAAATCGTGATGCTTGGAATATTTTAAGAGGGCACATAGAAGTTATAATTTCACATTGTTAGTTTACTGAAAACTGATATAGCCTACCAAATGTCGATTTTTACGGTTTGTATAGTTACTTCTAACTTGATAAAAAACAAATTGAAAAACTACTACAGTTGCAGTATGCAGTGAATACATGTGAAAGACTATATAAAACTTATACGAGCAGGGTAGAGGGTGTTCATGAACCATGTCGGTAAACGTAAAGTACATGTATACAAACAAAAACATGCACAAAATCATTCACTCACTCCGTCACTCAAATTATGTGTTGCACGAGTTTAACGTCATGTATATTAATTATCATGCAAGTTTCATTCGTAATCCTTGGTTCCTGGTGCGATGTTGGTGGACAAACGTTTAATCTATTGTTGCCATGTATAGATGTCTTATAGTGTCTTTGGCGGTAGAGTATGCATGGTATACCATGCATGGTGCACCATGTATACAGAATGGAACAGGTTCAAACAACGTAAAGGGTAGCTTTAAATCATTGTATTTCCTAAGTTTACTGCTTTTATGAACCAATAATGTGCATTATTGTATTTTCCCGCAAATGTTGTTGTTCTTGCACTTTGACCTTAAACCCCAGATGCGTTGCCCATGAGTTATCATTTTCCTTTCTTGAGTGTTCTTTGAATGTTGAGTGTTATATACATGACATCGTTTTTTCTCCACACCTTTCTGTCTTTGTCCTTCTCCAGTTTATTCCCTACCCCCTTCCTTTAATCCTGTCTTTGTCCCGCTACTGTTTATCTCCTACCTCTCCTCTTCCCCTGTTGGTTTCTTTCAGTTTCTTCTCTCCATCCCTTGTTTACTAATCCCCTTACAACTATCTCTTTGTGTTCACCATGCTCATTAACCTGTCTGTATTCTGTACGTGTGTGTGTCCCTTCTGTTATTGTTACTTGTCATTTAGCCTTTGAAGAAGATTTTGCTAGGATCGAAACGTCAGGCCAACTTACTTTTACACAATGTTGTATCATATCTGATCATTACTCAATGCAGTCACGTGGTACTGACCCACTTGTCCGTTGTCTTATCATTTACCTATTAGTAATTTGGTAGCAACCTTACAATTATATAGTTCGCTTGCAATATCTTCAATTCTTCAGTTTCCGTGCGAACGAAAGTTCCTACCAAGATCAAACTTCTCTTTTATCAAATTACTTTTATAAAACTACCTGCGTTTTAAATCAAATGACTTAGCTACACGTATACCTACACAGCGGTTTAAATTCAGATTGCCAATGTTTCTAACTTCTATTTTTGCCAACTCTGCTCTGGTTTGTATTTCATACTGCGTGTTGTTAAAATGCAGTGAGTCATTTCTCTTTTGTTTCTAAAGGTTTCCATTAGTCTCATAACTTATATTTTCTCTTTAATTTCAGGACTAACTTTGGCAGTGGACCGAACTGATCCATAATGTCGCAAGCCATTCACATCTGAGTGACTGTTGATTGGATCAGTCGTTTAGCCTACAGCTGTAAACTGGTGATGGGGAGATCATGTTTTGTTAATTGTTGTCAATTGAATTTCAAATAATAGCAATGTTGATAAAAGTAAATACGAATAATAAATGCAGTGACTGAAATCATTTAATATGTTAACTTCTTCATTGCCTTACACTGTGGAGAAACCAGATGGTACACAACTCTTCCTACTCCCCACCCACCGCTACACCCGTCGTCTCAAACCACCTGTCTCCCTTCCAGACCCCCCCCCCCCCCATCCGCTGCACACTCATCACTTATGTCAAGGAAAGTCAAATCGGGATCGTAAAGGTGGATTTTACACCAAAATAGTTTGACGAATCTCAAGTTTGAGGAAAGGTTTGTTCTTTCGGGAATTTTTTGTTTCTTCGTCGTTCTTTGTTTTTTTTTCTTTTCTTGATTCTCAAAAAACCGCGATAGGAATCTTACACAAAACTAATAGATCCATGCAAATAGTTACCTTTACATACGAAAACTGTAGTGGTTATGGCGGAAATATCATCTATAATTCGCCCTCTACCTTAACCGTCTTTCTTTTGAGGAAATGTTTGTTCTTTCGTTTGCATTATTTCTTCGTCTTTCTTTCCTTTTCTTTACTCTTTTTTGGTTCTTTTGTTTTTTGGTATTCTGAACTTTACATATTAAAATTGTAGTTTTTATGGCGGAAATATCCATCGACTTCGTCTACAACCACACAACTCTACTCTTTCCGTCTTTCGACAGCCTGGTTTTGCATGAAATGTTGTATGCAAAACTCCTACCAAGACCGGGATTTTTTTCTCATATTTGTTTCTGTTCTTTTTTATATATTTAATTATTTCAAGCTGCCATTTCATTTCGTTCCCAGGCTAGACAAAATGTACCATAACCACTCTTGTACAGTATATACAGGGGCGGATCCAGGGGGCCCGGGGGGCCCGGGC
>JAIPMN010022739.1:0-11140 GCA_020650975.1 Apostichopus californicus
CCTCCCCTTAGACCCCTCCCCCATATCACTCTAATGCCACTTTGGCCCCTCCCAAACAAAGGCCCTGGATCCGCCAGTGCCGCTGTTGCGGGAGGTACAATTAACCAGGTGATTCTGAAGTGCCCGTTCTGATTGTGAAAACATATAGTCAAGCTCATTTCATAGGTGACAAATGTCAAAGCCATATGATACACGTTATTGGTTTACCGCTAATTATCCCCTATTTGCCAACATTATTTAATTAGGAGACTATAATGGTATGAACTTGTGCCAGCCTGTCAACCTAAACCACATCAGGAAATCTCAAAGATTGGGGAAAGTTTAGCCATTGATGTTTGCATAGCACCACACACTTGAAATCCAATAGTATGCAAATAACCTCCAATATATATTCCAACTGAACGTGAGCAAACATGTGTATCGAGTGTGCACAAACTTACTTGAACCAAGATCTACTACTACAGTTGACAGTCTGCCGAGGTCTACCAGTCAAAATAGCTGTGTTACTTACAGACTCCGGAAGTATTTAATATATACTGTTGTTTGCACATTGTGCCCGGGCGCGAATATTTTTTTCCCAAACTGAACTGACACTGAAATTATTTCCTCGATTCTGATTGGCTCTCAGCGAGCACGTGATATACTTTAGTATTCAACATGAATCCCTCGATAATCTGTCGATATCAGTATGATCAACACGAACAAATTCAAGACAGCAACTTTCCAGAACTTTTGGTAGGTATATGAACGAAAGTATATAGTGTTCTTAACACAATGAAGCAACTATTCCCAACTACTGCGCCCATTATAGGCAGTCCTCGATCGTTTGTTTACTCGCTTGACTCCGCTTTACAAAACACATGTAATGTAGCCTATTGCTATTGTACTGTGTATAGTATACAACACAATAAAACACAGTGCATTTGTAATTGTATACATGTAGCCGATGTACATATGTACGAGGTGTTTGTGTACATTCGGAGTTGCGATACTTTTTATAATCATAGATTCAAAATGTATTCAGTCAATGAATCATGATAGGCCTAGTCGAATATGCAGTGGCCATGAAGACGGCGAGCAAGTATGTGCCAGCCAGTGAGTGTACACAAAAAAGGCATTTGACGATATGTCTGTGTCTTTTGACTTGTTAACTAGTTGTATATAGCCATACAACCTAAACGTACGGAAACACAGATGTTTACCGGCACCATTAGAAGTTCTTGTACATGGTGACTTAGTAGGCCTGCATTAATCGTATATACGTATTCGTATTAGTTCGAGATCTCAAATTCACTAATATAGGCCCTATACCGCTCTTACAGTAGCTCTAGATAACTGGAAAGCCTCACATTTTATCTACATGTAGGCACACTTAGGCCTACAGACTTCAACTTAGCCTGCATAATGCCTACACACGTATTTTTGACATGATGCGGCCTATGAGGATTGGTTTGATCAACACTTACAGTGTCACATACATTCATTGATAAACGCAGACTACCGTTCCGGTTTTGATCAGCCAATCAGAATCGAGGAAATAATTTCAGTGTCAGTTCAGTTTGGGAAAAAAATATTCGCGGCCCGGCATGGCGAGCACAGATACAACGATGACGCGTGCGTAGCCAGGAGGACGAGTTTATGATTCACGATGAAAGTGTGTATACAAAACAACAAAGCACTGATTTAGTTAACCCTTTTAAATTTTACCGTAAGCTAAAAAACAAGAATAAAAAACACACACACACAATATTAAGCCATGAGTTTATTTCAATTTATACCAAAAACAAATTATTTTGCACTTTCCCGAATAATTCAATTGTTACCATAATCATACTTAACTTAAAATATAAAAAATAAGATGAAAATACTACATGTTTGTCATGTGGAATGTGACGTCACATGACGTCAGTATTTGACTATATCGTATAAAGAGACATATAACATTTCACTCACCTAATGGATATGCGTACATTGAGGTACCCCGGATTGTTAGGACGATGCAGAAGAAAGAAGGGATTGTTCAAGTTTATACTATTCTGCATGTGGTAACCCTGTCTACTGAGTGGAATAAATGACATACAAAGTGAACGAATGACAAATAGTTGGTCACATGTTAAAACGTAGAACCTAATACTGCAAAATCTACATATTTGAATTTCAAAATGCATCCTCTCATAAAACCACTATTTCGGTTACGTTATCAATTGAAGAAATAGATGAACGAAGACACATAATAAATGCAGTGACTTTTATTTATTTTTAAATCTGTTGATGTGTTTCTTTAGACTGAGTTGTAACGATTTGACTCGAGCCATTATATTATAACTATGAAGAAAAGATTCACAAACTTTTTTGAAAGTTAGTGACTATTGAGTCATGCCTTGTTGCAAAGCTCCTTTAAATGCCCATCTTTCACGTAACCGTATAACCGCTAACCTCATCCTTAACCCTAACCCATCCCTCGTGCACCTTCTTTTCCAGTCATTAGTATGAACCAGCATATTCCACGTAATGACTAATTACCTTTTCGAAATCAATAAAGCTCTTTGTCTTAATCACGTACCGTAGCATAAAAACAAAGAGCTTTAAAACTGAAGTAGGGCCTACAGAGTAACCTTTGTTATAGCACCATATGTAATTTTGAACGGTTACTACTGTGAGGCTTCGCCATGCATTACCCCACCATAAAATTCCGCCCATACCCCCACCCTCATTCGACATCCACCCCATCAAAAATCGTTAAAATTCAATGTTCATTTTCACCAATTGGCCGCCCAGTTGGGAAGTTTTTTTCTATACTGTGATGCCATGTCACGCTTCAGAGAACTCGTACTGTCAGTATGAGCAGTTTGAATATCAAGTTTCTACCAGAAAAAGGTTAGGAACTGTTTGAACTGTCAATATGAGTTCTCTGAAGCATAATATGGGATGACAGTACAGAGTGGTATTAGCACTAAGAAAATTGTCTCAACTGGCTGAATCGGGGTATCGGTATATAACTATATATGATGTGTAAGAAGAATACACAGATAATTCAATGTTAGATCAGCAGTCCTGGACAATAACAGGTCATTATCATCAAAGAAATATGTACTGTGACTGACGGTAAGCTTCACGAGAAGACCTTTCTTCCCACCTTTTCCAATGTCTCTCTGTTGGTAGGCTGGCAACGGGAGCTATATATTGAAACGCTGAGCTCGTATACAGTGCGCCTCGTCCAATGAATTTTCCAGTTCGTTTTGTTGCCTGTGAGCGGGAAATGAAAATATAATATCTTCAATTCAATCACACATCTGAAGATAAATAGCCACAAATCAAAGAGCCAATAGTGTCCATAATGACGTCTCAGCCTCACCGTCGAACGTGCCAAACAAATTAGTTTTTGTCCATTCTATCTGTATACAAGACATTAATTTGTAATGTAAAGATATTTATCAATAATCAGCTATACTCGTTGTCATGGTGCTAGAGGCATAGCTACAGAGAATGGAATTAGGGAGAAGTTATCTTGACCAGATACATCAACTCTGCGCTTAGGTATAGATTGGTCCATAATTCAGTTACTCTTCCCGCTTGTACTAAGACAGGTTGACAATATTTGTGTATGTAGGCTATATGGTGGTGTATACGGTAACTTATCGTCTTCCCTACGTCCCTTCATCGACCGCTTAAAATTGTTTGCTTTCAAACCTGCTCATATTCTTGTAAGTTACGACGTTGTATCTTTATTTACCAATGTTCCTTTAACTGAGACTATTGATATTGTATGTGACTATATTTACAAACAAGACTCAAAGCCAGAATATCCTAAAGAAACTTTTAGGAAATTACTGCAGATTGCGACTGGGGGTATTTTCTCTATCGGGGGAAACTATATTGCCAAATTGATGGTGTGACGATGGGAAGCCCCTTGGGGCCAACTTTAGCCAATGTTTTCTTATACATTTAGAAAACCAGTTTATGGTCGAATGCCATGAGTTTTTGCCGGCTCTTTATCTAAGATATGTGGATGACATTTTCTGTGTTTTTGATTCAATGGAGCTTGTGCATAGATTTCTTGCCTTTCTCAACCAACTACATACAAATCTAAAATTTACTTGTGAAATTGGACCAAGCCAGTTATCATTTTTGGACACCAATATCTGTCTACCGACTGAAAGTGATGCAACACATATTTCTACAGTCTACCGTAAGCCCACTAATACAAATGTCATTCTAAACTTCAATGCCATTTGCCCTTGGGCATGGAAGACAGGACTAATATATTGTTTTCTTAATCGTGCTTTTGTTGTTTGTAGCAATTGGTCTCTATTCCATGAAGAATTATCCAAATTAAAGAAGATTTTCTCTGATAATGGCTATTCTAATATAAGATTTTCGATGATTGTGTCAACAAGTTCCTTTTTAAGAAGCTTGGTCCAAAAGAGGCTAATCAGGATAAAGAGGATGATGATACTAAATACATCATAAGTATTCCATTCATTGGACACCCATCACTGATTTTCAAAAAGTCTCTAAGTAGTCATCTTAAACGCATCAATAAGAAGTGCTTTGTTGTATTCAAAACTTTCAGAGTTGGCAATTATTTTTCCCTGAAGGATATGACTCCTATGACACTCAGAGCTAATGTCATTTATTCATTCGAAGGTTCTTGTGACAGGAATCAAGCTTACATTGATAAGACCAAGAGGCATTTAGCTGTGAGAGTCAAGGAGCATCTTTCTGGGAAATCTGCCATCTTTGAACATATAAACCAGTGCAGAGATTGTAAGACCGAAAGCAGCATAAACATTTTCATGTTATAGCAACTGGCAACTCAGACTTTGAGATTAAAATCAAGAAAGCTCTCTACATCAAAAAACTGAAACCAGTTTTAAATAGTCAGCTATTCCAACATGGATCCTCCTACCTACTTACCTACTCAATGTATTTTAAACTTTGCTACATTTATCAACATGGTTAATCATCTATGTTATCACGAAATGGCTACAGACTTATGGAACTATATATTTTTAAAGCCTTACTCTACCTGAGGAGGAAGATGAGATATCTTCGAAAACGTTCGAACAAACATGACGCTTGTAAATATTATTGTTTTGTGTTGCTCATTTATTTGGTTCTGTAAAGTTTCCTTTGTTTCGAATAGTTTGACTCTAATCCTTCCTATTTCTGGCAGAATCTGGTCAACAGATCGCTGCAAAAACATAACTGAATTGATAGAAATAAACCCTTCACTGAGCAAACTCATCGAGATCGTCATCAACGTTATCTTTTAAAATAAAATGAATGTCCATACTATCTCGAATTTACACGTGCGCACTGCAGGGAAAATAATACAGCTTAAGATAATTATGTAAGTCGAATGTTTGGCACAACGCAAGATTGTTGGTCACCATGGCACTGAACAATTATTCTTTGGTCAAATAGCCAAAATAATGCAGCGTTATGACAAAGAACTAAAGAAGATGCAATAATCTAAGTTTGAATTTATTGTTCATTGCTAAATACAGTTGAACACAAGAAGACAGGTCAAACATGTCCTGATAACACTTTTAAAACATTTAGTATACCATGATGCACCTCAAATACATCTGATTTAAACAAACAGGTATACAAACTTCAAAGGGCTTTATTTGACCTTGCTTTCATTTAATAAATGCTATTAAATCCTAACTTATATTGGAAGTGGTGCTTGGTGCTATACTGTTAGTCTACTGGGTCAAGAGCCGTTTCTTTCATGACCCAGTGCCCCTACCTGCTCACTGAGCCGGTAACAGTTTATCCCCCAGTCGGCCTCTGAACAATACTAACGTATTTTTGGCTAAATTATCAGTGATTTCAATTTGTCCCCTACATGTTATACGATCGTAGAAAGGTTGTTTAGTGTCGGTTGTGGTAATTATCCATAATTCATTGCAATGTATATACACACAGTGCTAAATCAATGCTTATATATATGAAAAATATGCTGGTAATAATAGCAACCCCCCCCCCCACCCTCATTTACAAGTAGATCAATATTTACTACTGCATGTATGGACAAGGGTATATAAGGTCGTCAACAAAGAAGTAAAACTTAGCTCCAAAACGACTCATTCAAATTGTTCAATCTGCTCGCCTATATACTGAACTAACCTTGATAGCCTTCTTCTTTACAGTTTTTCTCTTCTTAAATTGAGTTGCTTTCGGGTCTATTCTGACACCCTGTTTTCGTTTCTTCTGTTGTTTGTTTGCCTCTCTCTTCATTTTTATTCTGTCCTTGCTTGATTTATCAACTTTCAACTTCTTTCCATTGCACATGACGTCTTCTAAATTCTCCATCTTTTCTTCTCTCTTGTCGTCTGGTGAAATAATTTCAAACTTTGCGTCGTCAATTTCGCCGAAATCTTCTCGTAGTTTTTCATAAACGTCTCGCGTACTGTCTTCGTCTTTCTGTTTCTTGTCTTTCGAAGATCTAAACTTTTTCAAAAATATTATGTTTCTTACCGATCTCAAGAAACTTTTGTTTTTCTTTCTTTTTTGACCTTCACTCGGTCTTTCTGAGGAAAATTCATTGCTTTCTTCCTCTATTTCAGAGCCATCTTGACTAACTCTTTGCCCATCGATGTCTGAATGCGCTAAAGATTCTTCCGACAACCATTTATATTTCTTCTTCCGCTTAAAAATATTTTTGAGAGTCATTTTCAAGAATTTCTGTGGATTCTACTCGGACGTCTGTGGAAGATATTCAAGCTATAGTGTGGAAAGATTATAGCACGGTATACTTGACATATATGAATGTGTAGGTACCTCGATGAAGATGATGGGCACAGTCAGAAATATCCACTAAAACCTGGAAAATATGTATAAAATATACTATTCCCATTAGAGTAGATGCGATCCATAAAAGACGTTGAAGCTAGCGTCGGACCAACTTAGGGTGTTCACAACTGCAGCTACTCAATTATGAGAGGTTCTCAATTTTTCTTCTGACGGTGTCTTTACAACAAGAAGTAGAAACATTCGTTGCACCAGGTTTATAATCTACTCGTAGCTAGTCCATCCAACATTCTCTTTCAAACGGAGCCTATACTAAGGGGTGACTGATGAGACTTGTCGATGGTCTTGTTTTTACGGAACAAGGAATGCCTGCCGCCTACATTGAGACGGAATGAAGACGAGAAGTTTTGGCGGCCATTAAAAGATCTGAATTTCAAATTAAATATGTATACAGTAAAGACTGTAGGCTACTATGGTTAATACTGACTCTGTTCTGTGTGCTTCTTTGTGGTTTTCAGACATAGACTAAAGTACACATTGAACTACCTGCTGAATCTTATCATCAAATCAAATAAGTTATTATGGCACAACAATTAAAGTAACCTGTAATCTTGGGTGACACACAGAACTTTGGACCTATGGGTCTCTGCTACCGATACCACAGTAACACCGTTACATGACAAGAGCGGGGTATGTGACCTTAACAATTTAGGTTAAGGGGTTTAGGGAAGTAACTGTTAAGGGATTAAAAGGTGCAGACTACATGTACTGACCAAAGTTTAATATCATGTGTATACTATGCACCACACAATTGTCAATAAAAACAAAGCGAACATTTGTCATAGTGACCTCGAAGGAGGACAACACGTGTGGGTTAAAGGCGATACCTGCCTTTTGAGGGATACTAGAGGACAGAAATAGCCATTCTGTCCTGTGGGTGCTTAAATGCGACAGATAGCTGCTCATGAGTTTGAAAGCAGGGACATATGTTGATTTACTTGAAATACTAAAGATATATTCAAGCGTGCACGCGTATTGTCTATCCAACATCGAAGGAGTATCTATATTGATACCGTATACTTCGAATTGGGAAGTAAAGACTTAGAAAATGTCTAGCTAGATTGTGAGAGTGGCTAGCTATATATTATTTAATTTGTCCAGCAAGATTGTAATTAGCCTGTGCATATACCTATATTGTAAGTTTTTTAATTAGATTGTATGTAACCATATATTGTGGGTATATAGCTACATTGTGAGGATGTATTACTCTCGGCGAATACCAGTGACCATATTTATTCCAAACTCGGTAGTACGTTTCACTAAAGATGATTTATAAGGTCTGGAGTGAATTTTCCATTATGAGTATGCTAAGTTACTATTTAGATCACGAGTGCCTATATTTAGGTTGTGCATGTCTATATAGGTAGGTTGTGAGTATGTCTAGATGATAGGAATGAGTCCGAGTTAAATCTAGGTATGTCTACCTAGCCGTGTGAGGATGCCTATGTCTAGCTACATTAATTGGGCGTGTGTTTATCTTTATAGCAGGGTTTCCCTAACTTTACCCCCCCCCCCCACGAGCCCCCTGTGGATGTCAGAGTTGTCCACGAACCCCCAACTTTTTCGCGACTCGATCTGAGTCATTATTATACTATAATTCGCTTAACAGTGCTTCGTAAAAGATCAAGTTGTAATGAAAAAAAAACAAGAGATGAACAAATATTTATTTGGAAACTTCAAGATCAGATCACGAATTGTATCACGCATCGATCACTCAGCACACACCATGAGACGGTTGCTCCTGTTTTAATCACATGCACGGTACGGTACTACTATGGCAACATATATGCGTATGGAACATGAAAAGAGTTTGTCGATATAGGTACGACTTTTGTACATTACTAAATTATATGATATATCAGATTTTAGTTCAACAAAAAGTACTCTAGTTTTAACTTTCAGAAACGTCTCATGAACCCCCTAGGATGGACTCACGCACCCCCTGGGGGTTCATGCACCCCAGTTAGGGAACCCCTGCTATATAGTATTCCTTGTTTGATTGTAAGCATGGCTATGTACACCTGAGTATACCTAGCATTCTGAGTAGGCCTTTAATTGTCTAGCAGGTCTATCTAAATTTGAATCAGAGTGGTACCGTATCTAAACTTTTAGTACAAGTTTAAATAAGAAATATGTATTCCGTGTGTGATATCTATATATACTAGCAGAGACTTACCCTAATGAAGAAAGAATATGATACCTTTAAAAACTATACGTGGGTTGTCCAACAACTTGCGTATTTCTCGTTCCAATTGCTTGCTGCTGATTCTCTGAAGAGAGCACAATAACACAAAACAGGTGCAGTGATATTAGAAGCTGCCAAGGAGGTCAAAATAAGTTCAACTACAATAAAATATAACACATACTGTAAAGAATGGAATTTCTTGCTCAAAAATCTACAAGAACAGCTATATAGATATATATATATATATAGGCTACACCGTTCCTACCGAACATAGCTTGCGCTGGCTACATGTCCACTAAGCTACAGACTGACACGTACAATACACAACCGAACGGAGGCAATTTCACAGCAGGTGAGTTTTCACTTTGAGATCTGGAAGGTAAAAGAAATCCTAGTAATCTCCGGGGAACTCCTTTTCCCATTGTTGTTACGTACACGAACGTCTTTAGCAAAGCACGATGCTGAAATACCTGCATTTCATTGCCAGATGGATGTTATAAGGTTAGATGTGTTCTCGATTTGTGATTCTTCCCACGTATCGGCAAGCAACTTAAAGGTATATATACCGATTCTTTCATTTCAATTATTCCAGATAATATATGTTTACGTTTAAACGGTCCATACCAAATAGTTTTATGGGGAAGGGAAATGGGAGGAGAAAGTTTGTTACGGCAACCTCAAATGTGGACCTTCTCACGAAAGAGTTTTTCAATTGTTCAGTACACCAATATTCTGTTATAACAGTATAGCCGAATGTATATAGTAAGATAATAATTCCATTAACTCTTGGAAGGTTGAGAGCTGGGGTTGAGAGCGGATCAGTCATTCGGTTGTTTGGCTTTTCGTGCCCGGGTTCTTTCCTGGGTGACTTTACTTAAAAATTGTATACGGTGTGAAGTATTGCATAACATTAAAATTCGTTCCACCTAACACGCAAGTGCAATTGACGTTGTTGATATCCACAATATGTAAAGAGTTAGTGTGAGCATAACATTACTGAACAGCCGTCTATAGACGGAGTAGTTTTTAACAACAATTCTTCTTTCACCGCAATATATTGTAAAAGTCGAGGCTTATAATTATTAAAGCAGCTATCGTCACGTGGTCAATATCCGCGAAAAGGTTTAACGATAAGGGCACGGTCACGAAGCAACCAAAATTACAGGCGAAGAGATTATTTGAACAGAGAGTATTCAAAAAGGTTTCCTTATTAGCGAGTGAGAAGGGCATTCCTTAGCCTAAAGGCTTACCAATACGGTGCTAAAAGCTTACAAGATCTTGATAAACACAATGGAAGTCTGAGACATTATACTTCATGTTTATATTTCCAGGTATATATTCAACATTCACAACATTGTGTATAGTTCTGTTAGCACCCACCCCCGCCTTTTGGCAAAGAGCATGTGCAGTAGTATGTTCCCCTTGTAGGGGAACCGTGATACACACCTGACGATGACCACACAGTCACAGTCTCGAAACAAGGGGACTGGGGCTGAGAACGGATCAGTCGTTCGGTTTTTCGTGCCCAGGTTCTTCCTTGGGTGACTTTTCTTAACATGTAACCCAACCCCACCCCAGCCCATCCCAGCCCAGCCCACCCCAGCCCACCCCATACATACTGGACAAAGTATCCGTAAATACGTTACACTGTATTTGACAAATGTATTGTGAAATGACATTAATTTATCATGAAAATGCAAAAACCTGAACATGCATATAGATACAGTATGACAATATAGCCGACTAATATGCAGTGTTATTAACACCTGTCGATTATGTTGTTTACATCACCTGCTGATGATTGGCTAACTCCTCATAAACTAATCACACCTACCGGTTCCTGGAGGTACCAAACAAATAACTCAAGTTAGCAAACGTTACCTGTTTTTGACCAGTGACTGATAAGTTACTGTTAGGTTTTAATTGAATAATGTATCAAGATAAGACTGTAGGCCTACTGATGCATGCAGCTGAATGACATTGTTCCCTAAAATGTTCCTAATGTCACAAGATGGAACTTTTATTATATGTCTATAAGCCTACATGTTATTAAATCTTTGTGATGATTATAATAAATATATGTAATTTTCTCTATATATTTCTCTATATATTTCTCTATATATTTCTCTATATATA
>JAIPMN010022741.1:0-15145 GCA_020650975.1 Apostichopus californicus
CCCCCCCCCACCATCCCAAGTGGCACTATGACATTACACATTGGCAAAAAATAGCTCCATGCCACGACTTTTAAAAACCAATTTACTCCCGTACCGTGCAAGAAAATGGGCTTAGATATTTTAGGGATAAGTTCATCACAAGGATCTTGGTGATATAAGTTCATTATGATGGTTTGGGATTCCTTCCCTTTAATCCTTAGGTATGGTTAGGCTAACTCTAAGAATGGCTTAAATTAATTAACCTTGGTCTAGGTATTGTAGTCTTTGCGGTCACAATTAAAATTTGAGTGATTTATTCATCATTTTTATACGAGTTACACCCATTGTCATCAATGTCCGTCAGTGACTTACACCACCTGTTTCCTCATTTACACACAGCTCTAATTAAATGTACCGACAGTCACACTGTTACACCGATTCAGTAGAGATAAATAGCGTTACTCCAGTCTACTATGAAATGTTGTATTAATCAATTAAATGACGAGGTGAACTAATAAAGATATTACCTTCCCATAATCCTGGGTGTTTTCAAATGGCAGTTAGTTGGTTCTCAAGTCAGTATGACATGGTTGTTATGTTCGGCTAGTTCCAAAGGGTAATATTCGTCGATATGCAAAAATGCATGGACCTTAGACAAATAGTGTTACTGAGTGGTTGTAATGATGACTAAAGTATTCGTCAGTATGTTAAAACGAGAGTGGGTCTTAGGTGGACATTCGTCAAAAATGAGTCAGAAAAAACGAAAAAATAGGCAGTTTTAAAACTTCTAACCCGGCTCAACCGATTCTTCACCCTCGAAATAGGTAAGAACAATATTAAACTCAATTTCGCCAAAAGTGCACATTCGCCACTACGCGAAAACGGGGACGAGTTGTCATATCGTCAACAGTATTGTTACTGAATCATAACCGTAAAACTAGGGACGTGCAGTTAGCAGGTGGGTGGATCTGAACCGGTAAAACGGCCGATTGCTTAATAGAGTGCGCACTGCAATTATAATATCTTTGTAAGATCGGCTGCAATAGTCTAGGCTCGCGTTCAAATTCCGGAATCAGAAAATGTCAACAAACAGAAACAAAGAGATGTTACAATGGTCTGTTCTGTTTTAATTCAACAAGTATTGTAATTGTATACGGCCTTATTGATGTTCCGAAAGACAAACCACGACACAAAACATCAATTATATTGATATGATATCTTCATTCATATTTGTTTACATTTAAGTGCTTTTTTTTCGTATCCATCAACACTTCTGTCGATAATAGACTTTAACGTAAGTTTCTTGAAACTTCTTAGACATGATGACAGTGTTATTGTTCAATGTTACAATTGTGCATGTAAAGTCATAATAACACGATGTTAGATTATAATAACCATCCTCCTCCGTACAAGGGACAAGTAGAGAGATTGATGTATTTAGTCTAATACAGTTTAAAAAAAACATATCTAAGAAAGTGGCTGGAAACAAGACATATAACCTTAGTTTACACAACTGACATACTCTCAGGACATCGGAAATGTGATCACGTGACGATGATTTGTCTAGTCTTGTAGCTCCATAATTTAACTCAATAAAGTAATTCCAAAAACAATTAGTCTTTTTCTATTATCAATATTTAAATTATTGGTTTTCATGATCTTTGATGACGTCACTAATGCGTTGTAATATAAAGCTGAATATCTTGATAACCGGGTAGCTTTACAAACATCACGAGCAATCAAATGTTTCGTTTCTCTGTACAATAACATATCTATACTAAGATTCTACCTACATTCATTATTTAAATTCATTAATAGTAGTGTCAATACATGCAAACCTCTCTATCCCCACCCCTCAACATTATTTCTCGGACTCGTACACATTATACCCTCGTTCATTGTTCTGTGTTTAAAGGACACATCATTGTTAACGGTGGAGTGACGTCACTGCTGCTGATGTCACCATTGATCAATCTCAAAGACAGAAGTAGTTAGTGTAAACAAAACATTTGCCCCGATCCAGTAAATATTTGAATACTTTAGACAGATGTGTATAATATCTACTAAATTATCTGGTGATAACAGCTAAGAGAGAGATTCAAGTCACATTTGTTGTGCATTATTTAGAATATCTAAGCCGTCAATATTTGTACTTCATTTTCTGACACTCTCATAACGTATTCCTGCCCCCCCCCCCACCCTCATCATTCCTATCCACTTTGCAAAGCAAGGTATCAGCTGTCACCTGCACAGTGTTCCTACACCTACGATTTATTCTTAGTACAGTTTGAAGAACATTAAACAAAGGAATCCTGAGTGTCAAACCAAAGTAACCTCACCGAAGTGGGATGCTCTTAGATCCAGCAGTCCTCTTACATGGAGACTGGTTACGTTGTAATGAAAGTGTCTTGTTTATTCTTTAAGATCCATATTTTAACTTTAAATTTGTTATTAAACAAATTCCCTTTTTCTTCTTTTAACTTTTTTTAAACAGTGTTTAATTATAGCTCTCGTGATTTGTGATGACGTCACTGATGTTGAGTGTTCTCTGACCCGTTCATCGTCTCTTGATCTGAGCATCGAATACTTGACTATCATGATTTGGTGGTCTGAATTTAGTCCAAGATTCGTTTCTGTTTGAATGAGAGCATATGCTTTCATTTAGGATACTTAATCAGATATGTTAATGAGATGATAACAATTCTAACCTGATTGGTTATATACCTAAGAGGATGATGGTTGTAAACTGATCAGGTATAAAACCGAGATGATAATGATAGTAAAGTGATCGGTAATCTTACTGCGATATAAGGATTGTTAACTGATCAGCTATATTACTGATATGATAATGATAGTAAACTGATAAGATCAAAATTAAGGAATCAACTTAATTTGATTAATCAGCTGATATGAAGTTATCATCATGGGCCAACATAAATCTCGTGAATATAATGTTCATGATTTAATTCCAGACCAAAACGATTTAACTTTCACTTAACTTTTTCATTAATTTCTTTCATTTTGTTCTTCAGTTTGGAACACTTATCTTGATTTTCGTCGCCTGAATCTACAGACTGGTCTATGGCAGGTAAGAGATTGTGCACCGTGGTTTCAGCTATTGCTCATAGTGCATTCTGGTCAGCTTATTTGAGCTAAGCTGCCCTCTGTATTACTTTACCAGTACATAAAATAATCAATACTGTAATAACATAATCGGTAAAATGCAGTAAATTGCTGGTAGCAATTGAATTAGAATTATTATTATAGTTGATGGCAGCAATAGAATTATATTTTGATGAACAGAAAAGAACTAAAAAACAACTGAGATTTCAAGACATCTCCTGACTTCTGCTCACAAATGTTGTCACATTTCTTTTATTTTGTTGCCTTTTCTATCTGAATGTCACCCCTTGTGTCCCTTATTACCCAACCATAAATTTGTTTTATCATTCAAGATATTCTCTCCAAGTATATATAAAGGCACAATACTGGCTTGCAGAAACGAGATGCACATGCAATTGTTTTATAAATCAGGGTTGTATTAATTTTTGCTAACATTGAAGAAAAAAGGATTCTTCATCAGAACATAGTGAATATTTCTGTATATTTATCTACTATATATCTACTGACAAGATAACATAAGGAAATTAATACAGACTGCTCGATTGTTGAAGGATAGGTTACTTACCTGGTGTCAATTTCACACTCAAAGAGCTGGAATATAATCCTCTAAGAAAGACTTATATAATTGGGATTACTTTTCGTTAGTTTCTCCTACCACTGTCAATCAACTTTCAAAGAAAGAAACAAGGTCATTTTTTTATTAATTATATATTAGAATATTAGATAATTGGACACCATAACTATATCACGTTAAATATAACAACTCCAGGTCTTTAATGGCAAACAATTTTCTTTTTTCATCCCTGTTATCTATTCATCTAAATGTGATGTAATATCTTTTCAAAGCAAAATTGTCTGAAATAAGATACACTTCGTACAAAACATTAATCACTGGCACTTCAGCTAAGTACTACAATACTGTATCCTAATACACTAATATAGAATACTCGTTTAGATCAGTAAATTTAAAGTATATGGGACAAAATCACTCTAATTGTATTTTCTAAAACTCATTTCGAGACAGCCTTCACTGCATGTAAAGATATAGCAATAAATGAAGGATACTAAATTCTAGTAGTTTCAGTTTGTAAAGATGCAACGTTATATTTTGCGACATTCAGAGAAAAGCGGAATTCAGATCGCCGTGTAAGAAAGAAGAGAACATTGAGAGATTAAAACGGGAGGGGAGGTGTGGTGGGGGAAGGAGTTGATATTCTAGCATTGTTTTCATGAATCTTATTCAAGCCCGTCCAATGATTAGTTCTATATTGAGAACCCGTACAACTTCCATATCAGTATTTAGTATTACAAATATTTTAAAGATACAAGTAAAATGTTAACTCTTGGACATGTTTCTTACGTATAGGCCAATCATTTTGACATATACCGTCTTATAATTGTGAGGGGTTGTAAAAGTACATCAGTAAACTTCACGTGTATTCTCCGAAGAAACCGTATAATGTTATGCATCATTTTGAACTTGGTCTTGTTAAGTTTGGTGTAATTTCTGTGTAATTGTTCATCACAACACATAACAACAGTCGTAACATTCCGTTTAACTGACCATGTATCCTACTGTACCATCTCCCTGGTTTTAACTGGTCATGTTTAGGTTTTTAGTTTTTAGTTACACTAACAGATATATTACTTTAAATTAATGGTCTTGATTCAAGTAATTACTACTAAATTAAATTTAACCATTTCTTTGGTATTCTGCGAATTGTTCAAATGGTGATGGGGATATCTTGGAAGTTATTACTAGGAACAGATGTCTGTGGAATTTGACTCTAAAACATATTTTAAGTTGGTTTTTATACTTTCGTAAAATTTAACTCAAATAAAGTTGAGAAATGAGTCACTGGGTAGACGTTTTAATAAAATTAAATAAAGTTGCATGCTACGTAATAGTTTATAACGTTGACCAATTTATATAATATTTACACATAACTGGGCACCACTGCAACTAATTAAGAGATCTAAATATGTTGTTACAACCACATGACTGCTACTTATTAGTGAGTTATTTATCGTTTAATCAGATTCAGACAATACTGTGTCCCACGAATTATTAGCCATGTTTTATTTGTTAGTTTTTAAACCTTTAATACCTCTGCCTACTCTCATCTTTCCTGGTGCGATTTTGGTGAAATAAATTAACATTATGTTTTCATGGTCCTTATCTTTCTTTTTACGGTCAAGTTTGTTACCAGCAGATTGTAGCAAAAACAACACAAAGTACAGAACCTAGAAATTTCCATTATGGTATTCTTCCTTTGGAATTAAATCTTGCTAATAAATTAACTATGTTGCTTAGAAAGCTCCAGGGGATTTGAAGGATCACTTGCTTAAATTATGATTTATCCAGATTAGTGTATACGTCACTGACATAAGTGTGTGGTCCAAGCAGGCTTTGATATAATGAAAGGACGGGTCTGGTTTTTATTTGAAACCAATAAACTCTGGTATATTCTTCTGTATGGTAATGCTTGCCATGGTCATTTGTATGTATAAAGGAAGATTAGCTATTTCAATTACTGACATTTCAAGGGTTCCGATCTAATAAACCTTTTTTTTTTGGGGGGGGGGGGGGTAGGATTATTATATTTGTGTAAAATGGGAATAAATTAGAAAACAGAAAGAAACTCTGTAGTATATATGTGTAGCTCTACTGACCCGCTTCGTTGTTATTTTGTACGTATACCATGGTAACCAAAACATATGCAATCACTTGATAAAATATGAAAATAAGACAAATATATGTATTATTTCCCGCGTGTTTTGAACAGACACAAATATACATACATGAGACGATTTTGAAGGAGTCAGGATCCGGGGTGGGGGCTGGGAGTGGAGTTGTTCCAACTACGGTATAGTCGGTAACTAATAATATGATTTAAATATTCATAAGTTGTCATCGGCTAATAGTTTATTTTATCTCGATAATTATCTTCAAGTGTTAAGGATAGTTCATTGCCACACCCGGACCTTCCAGCCTCATTCATTACCTATCATAAGTATCTAGGATTGGGTGGCGGGTTGAGGGCGCCAAATAATACAGGAACAACTTACGTGAACTTTGGTATCACGTTTATTCCAAACCGTAGAGACAAACTTATAAAAATCTGGATGTTAACAGAAATATATAACTTTAAAATATATTTTTTTAATAAAATTATGTTAGTTAATCATGAGCATTGGTATGGTAATTAACAACTAAGCATATCATATCAACATTTAGTAGAACACTAATAGCGTGTATGACTCTGAAACAACATAATTTACATAACCGACGCTGCTTAACGTTTCCAACATACCACTATAAGTCCTCGTGAAACATTGGTATTATTCTTCTGAACTAAACTCGGCTGTACTAAAAATCAATGACATTAACAAATATATTAATCAAATAACGTCTTCACCTAAATGAATGTACTGAATATATCCCGCTTTTACGTCACCATCTAGATGTAAATTAAATATGAAACCGTAGAATGTTGTCAATCATGTTGCCACGTTCTTGTTTATGTTCATTTAATTTCGGGGCAAATGTTCATCATAGCACATACAACAGTCGTAACAACTGTCCGTTTAGCCGACACTGTAACTTACTATAGCTGCCCTTGCATATTTGTCTTTGTAGCAGGCTCCATGGTTTTCACTGGTTATGTTCATTTTCTTTGCTTTCTCTGGTGAAAGGAGAAGTTGGTCTTCCATTAAATAAAGCTGCCTATTACGTAATAGGTTGTAAATTGACAAAACCGTGAAATATTCGCAGAATTATTGGATACCCTGCAACTAACTAAAATATCTAGAAATGTTGTCACAATCACGTGACTGCTCATGATTAGTGAATTATTTGTCGTTTAACCAGATTTAGACAATTTGTGTCCCATAAATTTAGTGTCATAGATATTTGTCTTGTTAAAAAACTTACTTTAATCTTCCCTGGTGGACTGAAGTAACATTATGTGTTCAAGTCATACTCATTCCTTTAACGGTCACGTTTGCTTCCAGCAAATTGTAGCAAAAACAGCACAAAGTACAGAAGTGCACTGTTGCTACCTATTCTTCTAAGTTCAATCTTACTCAATTATTAACTCAATTTATCAAGATAAATGTTCCAGCGACGATTCCACGTACACTAATGTGTAAAGGAAATTACATACCTGTAGATTCTAGGTCAGAAATGAGGATGAATTGGTAATGTAACGGATGATGACAGATGCGAAGCAGCGCGATTCAACATTGTTGTTCTTTGTATGGGTTTTAAATCATATCTAAACTGGTTTTATTGCCTATTATTTGTGTGTGGAGTGCATAGATAAACGAAAATGCCTGTAAACATCCGACTCACCGTTTTACAGAATTTAAATGCTGGACATTTTGGCGATTGACAAAATGAAAGAAGAGGTGATACGTTTATCGATAAAATGTAAGAAAATTGAAGACTATTTTGAAATTCGTGAAAGTATTATATTCGTTAATTGAAATAAACTGTAACAAAAGATCTGGCAAATATATTTTTGTAGTGGTACCAGATTTGCTCTGTGGAGTAAATCATTACCGATGAATCAGTGTAGCTGTGATTAAATCACATTTTTCGCACATTTACACAACAAGACCATAATACCAGTCAGTATGTGGGGGCAATTATACTACTGTTTTGTTCTGTTGTCTAGATACCATGGTAACCAAAGAAATGGACACGTAATATGTGACGCTGTATACGAACACAAGGTTCATAAAGATCACCCACATGAATCAGTTTTTTTTCTTCAAGATACTGCGACACGGATATATGCTAAGCCCGTGCCGTATATGGCTTTCTGTTATCTTAGATGTACAGTAGATTCTCATTTAGAGAAGCTGTATGATCCGTTTACAGCAATGGTTGGATGACAAGAAAAACTTAACGGATGTAACATTAACATATAGCTGGTTTCGTTTACAATGTCAATTTAATCGCCATCAAATAGCACTCAAAAGTTTTCATCAGTTTAATGAATTATTATAGCTTTGGTAGATGCTTGAACTCATGTGAAACATGGCTGCTTTTTAACCAGCATTGGAACTTAAATCAGAACTATTACATATGTCAAAACATAATACTAGCTTCACCTTCTATACATGTAAGAATTGGGGCTGAAGTTGTTTCTATTCTCATCGCCTGCTGAGGCTAATTACAAGCGGTCAGATTCATAGTTCCCACTATAATATGCTATTCCGTTGTTCAAATAACATGTACACTTAGAGTTTCCGTAAGAAATATATAACTCGAACCTATTACAAAAAGAAAGCCGCCTATGTTTTTCATTTCATTTCCGTTATCATTAGTATAAATATGCAATATTTCAAAACAGGAGAACCAAAGACTAAGACATATTAAAATATGTACATTAATAGGATCTTAAAGATAAGAAAGTAAAAAGGATATACTTGAAAACTTATGTTACTAAAAATAATCTGCAAAAGGGATTCAAGTCATTCTGTTTGAATAAAACTTTACAGCAAAGAAAAACAAAACTGAAGGGCGTTATTCCAAAATTTGGGGCAAGATATTAGGATTGTATAAGTTCCTATTGGCTTTAACTAAAATACCCTTAGGTGCAGGATACAGTGGATGTTCCATACGAATAGTTCAAGTCTTCTCAATACAATAGCAATAGTCCAATCAAGACGCTTAAAGGAATAATTAGTTAACGGAAGATCTGTAAATGATGCAGATTATAATTTTGATAATTTGTAATTTGATTTAAGTTTTTTGATACATCGTTATTGATGATAGAATGATCCCTCGCGATGAAAATTGTATAAGTAATGCTATAACTGAAACATCACCTTTGACGATGTCATAAGAGGGATTTTTCTGAAATACGGACTAAGCTGATTTACAGATACAACTGTCTGGTATGACCCCAACCAAATAGTTTTGTGAAAACTGGGGCAATATGCTGATAATTTTCTGAAATACGGACTCAGCTGATTTACAGATACAACTGTCTGGTATAACCCCAAACCAATTAGTTATGTGAAAACTCGGGCAATATGCTGATAATTTTTCGGGCACCTACTGAAAGCAAAATAAATTGCAATGTGTTTTTCAATGGTTAAACTGGTATTAGTATTATCATCATTATTGTAACGACTTGCCCAAAATTGATAACCAATATGGAAGGGTTATAAGAAGGCAAATGATTTCATGTAATTGGCATGCGATGTAATAACCGATGCATACCTATATAATATGTACATTCAGATGTTGTAGGCGCGCAAAAAATTGTGGTTATATTTTGCGGGCAAGTCGTTACAGCCAGCTCTCCCAATTCAAATCGGGCGCCTGCGCCTATGAGTATGCATAGCCATAGAGACTTCAAACTAGTCTTGGTGATTTTCTACCTTTAAGATATTGACAAACAATATTCTGTGGAATATCTCCATTATATTTGTTTTAAACTGTTAGATCAGTGAGCTATGGGACATTAGTAGGTGATACAGGTCACGGTAGGACAGAGCGTTAATCTAGGATATGATCTTAATTTTCCCCGACACTCTTGAAATGGGCGCAATGTTACATGTTGTCAAGTGTTTGCTTCCTGTCAGGCTCACAGTATACAGTACGTTAGAAATCCCTTTAAGGATGTAACGAAGTTTTTATCACTCTATTTTATCATGATCCTAAGCTTTGTATTTTTTCAATCTCTCTGTTGGTGCTAGAAACCACTTTCCATATTTTCAAATAAACTGTCCCTACTCCTCTCTTTCAAGGCCCTATCATCTGATATGGAACCATATTCATGTTTTTCTAAAGCAGCCATATTCGTTGTTGTATTATATTATTAATTTAACATGAAACGAAACCTTACACAACCGTAAATGTTTAGATAGATGTGTGCGCATTAATGAAGTGGTAATTAATATAATCACAACTCACAATGGGGAGGGGGGATGGGGCGGGGGGGGTAGCTAGGTTCAATACTGAATTAAGTAACGATAATCATATTTAAAAGAAATGTTCATACGTCCACGACCCTTGTGACTAGGTATGGTACAAATAACATGAGGTATGGTACAAGTAACATGAGGTATGGTACAAATAACATGAGGTATGGTACAAATAACATGAGGTATGGTACAAGTAACATGAGGTATGGTACAAATAAAATGAGGTATTGTTCACATAAATGAAACTAAATGAAGTCTCCCTTCCACGCTCGTATACTCCAGCACTTTCGTCCTATTACCTAACTATTGTTGTCCTTCTTTCTCCGCATGTAGACCCATATATGTGCTCTCCTTATAGAAGTGATCGCCTTGTGAATAACCAAAAAATAGTTGAGAGTATTCAGATAGATAAATCCTTATAAAACAAAATGAATCTATCGTGCTTACAATGTCTCTCTTTCACACCGTCTCCGTCAAAAATGTTTTATTGGTGAAAATGTCGATGCATACTTTTCATCTCTAGAATCTTAACGTTGTGACGTCACTGTTCGCAGTAATACAACAGTCAGTAAATGTTACTCGGTTCTTTATTTTGGCCATTACATCGATCCAACTACGATGTTCTGAGTTCTATCTTTTAATACTTTCTTCTTTTTCCTTCTCGTCATCTTCTCTGTCGTCCATCTAACCATCTGATCATCTCAGTGAGAATTTCATTATTATGACGTCACTCAGTGTTTGATGACGTCACCCAGTGTTTGATGACGTCGCTCAGTGATTGATGACGGGTTTAAAACTTACATTGTCCTCCCTATAAAGCTGATGTATTTATTTATGTTATTAAGTCCGTGCATCTTACAGTGACGAGTCTGTCTCCTATATTGACTTTAGTGTGCTCAATGCAGATGTGAACTTACCTGCCAGGAGTAGTAACTGCGATATTTGTGAAGATATATATCATTCTAGTTTATTTATTTATTTGGCTTAGCCTTATGATATTTTCCTGAAATACAAATTATAAATCTCATGAAAGTAATATTTCTCTTCCTTTCAGGCCTGTGATATAGGGGGCGATCTACCAGGAGAAGAGGTAAGAGAGACATATATTCATGTTATTGTTGATTGGTAACGGTAATTTAGTAACGGACACGTAGGAGTTAATTACTGTGGAACAAAGAAATAAGACAAAAGTGTATTATACTTTGTTTCTCATCAGGGAGGAAAGATTTATAATTTACGTGTATTGAACAGGAAATTTAGATAGGCCAGTTACAAGTTTATATCTCGTAACGATGATAGCACATGTCAAGTTTAGATGTGGCCTAAATAATCTTCCTTCCGCACACACAGTCCAAGAAATGCCAAACAAAGAAAACAGATAGACTTTTAAATACTACAAGGTTTAGTAAAATGTTATGGAGCCGACACACATACACACTCACAATAAATTGAAATATTAGTCGGGGATCCACATGCTCAAAAGCCGCTTAAAAAAGGTTGAACCTGACATGTCATGCTATACTTTTTGTTTGTGTTTTTTCTGCTAATTCATACCTTAAGTTTAGCTGATTAGGTGGTCTGCTTTGCCGGAAATTTTGCAAAAAAAAAATATGACCATTTGTATCGATGCTTCTCTTTACATCATGATTGAAAAATGTGAACAAATATAAATACACAAAATCGTTCAGTGTGTGCTGTAAGTTGGCAATAAATCACCACAATACATAAAGTACATGCCCTAACCAGACACAGGAGTTGAGGAATGCAATTAGAAACCCTTATCATAAAGTTGAATGCATGTTGACCTTTTTTATGGAGATTTTTGCCGGCAAAATCCTTCGAAACCTTCCACATTTTTCGCCTTCACTTTGTGGAAGGCGGCATTTTTTTCTCAATATTCTGGAGACATGATTCCCCTGTCAAGTAATTGACTGTATGGAGTGAGGAAAGTATCAAAACGAATCCTCAGATACTGGGGGTGGCCTTTTCCCCTTGTTTTCTTTTCCCACAAGCCCACCACTACCCCCATATGTGACACCACCCCCATGATCAATACCCATGCATTTTGTAGTACTCGAATATTATTATCTACACTGACGAACATTCCGCTCGTTGGGCGTTCCACGAGAAAACTTTCGTCCATACAAACTGTCCGTCGTCACAGAACGTTTCCGATATGTCATGTTGTCACCTCGAAAATAAAGCATTATTTACCCTATCATCATCATCCAGACAGTGCCGAATTAGGGCGACTTGAAAAGATATTACAGTTTTCCTTCACCTTGATGTTCCAGGTAGGTCACTTCATTATTCAGCATATGCTAAACTCATATTGCGCATGGGTGGCTTCCATATTGCCCAAAACCTCCTGGGAGCAATTGGGCACTTGATGCAGGCTTCCGGGATTGAGGACATCTTAGTAGAAGCTGATGTCTGCCACCGTGGTACCGCAAACCAAATTATGTCTAGTAAGGACTATTATGCGAAGCTGCATTCACACACCATGGTCCATGCAGCCATGTTTGCCTTATACTGGGAAGCATTTGCCAGGTGGTTGATTGATGAGGAGAAGGAACTAGAATGCATGTCAATGCTCACGTGCAATGTCCAGTTGCTCATAGATGCCCTCTCAGAAAAGAAAGAAGAGAAGTCCTTTTTCGCATACACCAATGCAACTGACCAACTGAAAGCGGTATCGACAATGATGGCCGAGTTCGAAAAAGCATGTACATCACCTATTACAAAACTATGGCTCATGTTCATGGACATGGTGATAATCCTGAAACGGTACATCCATGCTGAGCGTGCAGGCCTGTGGGAGGAGCACCTAGCTGAAGTAGAAAAGATGTTGCGATACCTGGTAGCTGCTGACCACTATAAATATATGTCCTGCCTACCCCACTACCTAGAAGCAATGAGAAGCCTGTCTACACTAGCTCCAAACATATTCCAGGCATTCAAAGATGGACAGTTTACTGTACGTCAGACAGAAGGTCGATTCAATGGTGTCTGGACAGATATGGCATTTGAGAAAACTTACAACCGTGATGCCAAGACGAAACTCTTCACAGGCATAATTCAGCAACCAGCAGCTATGGAGAAATACTAACGAGCTCTCCCAGTTCTGACAGCAGTGTCTGAGCAGACGAAGGTCATGGCACACTTGAATCTGGATTACCAAAAGCACCATGAGGACTCCAACAGCTTAGCTACAAAGGAGGCAGAAAGTGTAATGAAAATAACAGAGGTTGTCGACAACCGGATGATCAATCCATTCAAATTCAATGAGCAGAAGTTTCGACGGGCTACAAAGCTGAATCTGCCGACCTGGGGAACGCCCGTGAGAAAGGACTTAAAGCACTGGTCGCCGCAAAAGAAACAGGCAGTGAGAAAGTAACACCTGTGAAGCTGGACACCTTTGCAACAAAATCAAAGAAGCCCTTGTCCATTGCACACAAGGTCAAGAAGGTCTATGAGGAGGAGAGTGCAGTTGTACGAAGTCTGTACTTTGTGCAGGACTTGGATGAAGACAAGAAAGTGGATGTGTTAGGTCATGAGTGGACAAGTTGTTCATCTTCCCTGTTTGAGCCGGATCCATCTATTGACCACGGGTATGCCATGCGTAAAGGAAACAAAGCCGACTACTTGGTTGCAATCAAAACATCACTGGACAAGTCATGGAGACAAGAGGACATATTGCCAACTTCCGATATGCCTGGTGTAATGGTAGTAGATGCCATGGCATTCATCCAGCGACACCAACATCTTGGGAGTAGCACTTTTCATGAACTGCAAGAAAAGTACCTGAAGCAGCTCATCAGCAGTATGCCGGACAACTGTGGATGTGTCCACTTTGTCGGTCGATATGATGTCTCTCCAGCTATGAGTTTGAAAGGCGAGGAACGCGACAAGAGGAACAAAACCTGCCCCAGCAAGATGAAGGAATACGAACCACATGATACTCTGGCTATTCCCGAATGGAAAGTCTTTGTTCACAATCCAATGAATAAAGCAAACCTGTTGAACTACCTGGGAGAATCATGGGTTTGACAGAACGAGTCACTCCCTGCAGGATGTCCGCTCATTCTGGGTGGCATATTCCGTGATCCTGGTCGTACCATCCTGTTGACTTCAGATTGTCCGATTGAGCTTCCAGAACTGTCCTGTGAGAATCATGAGGAGGCAGACACGAGGATATTTGCTCATATAGCATACTCAGTGCAACATATGCAGCATAAACGGGCTATAGTGGTTGCTACTGACACATACGTGATCATGATATGCATATACTACATCACACACTTGGATGGTTTGCAGGAGCTGTGGGTGAAGAAGATGGATATTTATCTGCCAACTCATGAAATTGCCGAGGCACTTGCAGTGAAGTATGATGTTGGAGCTGCTGACATTACTTCTATACTCCTCGGCACCTACATACTGACTGGATGTGACACTGTGAGCTATCCCTTCAGAAGAGGGAAACGTCGTGCCTACAAAACTGTTGTTAATCTCCTGGCAGAACTTCTGCCCTTGGGTAGATATGGTGACCCTGGAGAAAGCCTACATGTTCGGGAAGATGTTGTTACAGCAGCTAGACACTACATGTTGTCACTGTATGACAGGAATGACTTTGGTGGTAGTTTGGATGCACTTCGAGCCCATCTCTCCGGTATCATCAAAGGGGACATACGCTGCCTGCCACCTACAGAGGATGCCTTCCAGTTACACCTCCGCCGAGCCCTACATCAGTTGACTATATGTAAGCGAGCACACATTTCTCAGCCAATCTGCCCAGCTGCCACAGATTTTGGGAGAGAGCTTGTCAATGGCAAGTTGGTAGCAACGATGATGTTGAAGGAGGCAAAGCCCGCGGAATTCAAACGGGCCAAATACTGTCGATGCAAGAAAAGCATGTGTGCCCGTGGATGTTCCTGTGCAAGGGCCAATGTGAAGTGTGTAATTGAATGCCTCTGCACAGGGGACCCAAACAATTGTTCAAGGGTTGAAGTAACACTCGAGGGCAGTGACAGTGACTGAAATTGGCAAGTTTCACACGTGAAAACTCATATTTTATAAGGGTAGACACTAGACACGCATTCAT
>JAIPMN010022747.1:0-11128 GCA_020650975.1 Apostichopus californicus
ATATATTAGAGGTAATCAATATTGCTCTCGGAGTATGCTAGAATTTTAAATAATGGTTACTCATGCCCAAACGTCAACAATCATTGTACTTCTTCAATATAATTTCCATCAATATAGAGATTTACTTCATGGTAGCAACATGAAGTGTCAGAACATCGCCGGGAAGATTTGTGAGCTTGTAAACCCGATATGAAAGAAACAGTGTGTTCATTGTAATGAGTGTCACTAGCATTGATGGGTGATGCGTGGAATTTAGTAGTAGCATATTATAACATGATAGGGTATTAACATTATAGAGTATAACTTATAGAGTATAAAGATGGCGCTATCCCGTTTATAACAATTGGCTTGGGATTTAAAGGGGTAACATGACTATGTGTGGAAGCGGTATTTCACATCAATTGACAATTACCTGCGTGGCATAACCATTACATGTATATATCATGGTTTAACAGATGTGGGGGCGGGGGAGGGGGTTGCACAGTAGTCTGCACGGAGGGGCACAACGCCCGCCCCCCGTTCCCCGGCCTGGCTACGGGCCTGACTGAACTCATCTTTTGTTTGAACCTTAGTAAGTTTGTGGTCCAACAAATACTATTTCTCCAACTAAACCTAACAGTATGCTATATGTAACATATAATACTAAATGTACATCTGGACTATCCTTTCAAGTCTCCATTTATTTCGCATAATTTATGTCATCCATCGGAATACAGAATATTTACCGCCATGTGTTGTAAACCATGATGAAAGGTTGAACGGGGATTTCTATTATCATAAAGCAGCCTTGTTTTGAGTGATATTGATAAACGTCGTGAAGTGATCAAGACTATATCGATCTACGGTGAATATTAATGTGGCCCATGGGCTTCATGAATTGATTTCCACCTCAAATATTGAAAAATTTAAAAAGTCTTTTTTTCCTTTACCCATCTGTTTTTTCCCGTGTGATTAATATGATACTGATATTGAAATATGTCTGGGCGACCAAATATTCAGGAAATGATTCAAACTCATTATTCCCCAGGTCTTTACGCACAGGATGTAAGACGGATAAGTGACCCCCCCCCCTCCCTCGTCCCCAATTTTTAAAGGTCCATACATATATATAGAATGGTATTTCGTGCTGCGGAGGACGTCGACGGTAACTTCGTCAGTAACCAAATTGATATGGCTGCAAAATATAGCGTCAGTTTACATGTAAGCAACCTTAAAGGCATCGAAGACTCGCCCCAAACCGCGTGCCGCGCTCTGAAAAAAGTTAACTTTCCGTTGCTTGCAAGTGAAATTTTCTTCTTGTCGCTACAAAATGCAGACAGTAATGAAACGTGATACGTTGTTATCTTTTATTTATAGACCTGAGATGTACATCGCTTGCTTCTATGTACACTATGTTGTGGGTATCGACCGTAGCTGTATGTATTGACTGTACACTAGTGTCTAATTACCGACGGTAGCAAGCTGTTGTGTGTATTTTCTGGGATCGATGGTGGTGTCTAACACTTCTGTTACACCTCATTCGAAACTAGGTCAGATAACCGGCATGAGACGTTTCTTTGTGCGCGAGTCTTCACACCCTTTAATTTATACAAACATAGACACCTCCAGGATGGTGCTCAATAAAGAAAGGTCCACATCTTCCGTAAACGCACCACCCCATATTAAAGCTGTCGTACGGGCCTTGTCTGGCACTCATAAACATCCACTTGGTATAGCAATGGAATAAAGGCAGTTATCTTAGTTTTGACCAATTTTAATCTTGTTTTGAGTAATGATACACCGGTGTTGCAATTGTTGACCAAACACAGGACGATATACTTTCATTTTTGCGATGAACTTTATATTTTCTTGGTCATCCTTCAAATCCATCTTACATCACCTTCAAGGCATCGTTACTCATGTTTACATAAATAATGAAAAATTGTGAGACCCGTTTCCGGCTCGATAAAAGATTTTTTTCCCTTCTTTCTTTCTTTCTCTCTTCCGCAACGGTAGTCATCATATTTTTTATGGATTACGAAATCCAAAGGGAACGATTAATATAATTTGCTTTGTAGAGCACCCCAAGGTACGTTGTAATGTACACCTTGACTTTGTTTTTGGAACGCGAAATATGACAGTGAGGGGCGGTCGTGTCGCTCACAGGCAACTCACATATTCAGCTTCTTTATAGTGGCCACGAGAAGGATACCATTCATACAGTAGGGTCACCTGGTGTTGCTGATATATTCAAGCCCCTTAGGGCTGACGTTTATCCATTCCTTCAACAAAAGTCTTTATTGATTTTCGATTCTAAATAAACCATATTTTATGACAGACTACTAAAACAGGGCTTTGGAAAGTTTTTTTTTATTTGATAATAATTTAAATAGGTCAAGAGATCGTTTTGACATCCATACGAGAGAGTGCTTTCCAATAGCGTTATGAGTGACATGTTATGCCATAACTTTCGAGCAGAGTGAATATGGTAGGTTAAAGGAATAGTCCAATGTTAAAAGTATATATTCGAGAATCAATTGAGGTAAAACAGGGTCATTCGAACCACTGGGGACGGGGAAGGGGGGGGGGGTAGCAGTTATTCATCTATCACCCATAAAGATATGATTACGTCATTCGAAATCTAATAGATAATCCATGTACGTGAATCAGAAGTTGATTGTTTGTAAGCTATGTATTTGGCGAAAAAGATGATTTGTATCACAAAGATGTTAGAAATGTACCGTACGGCATGGTAACAGTTGTTTCCGTAGTCAACAGTATATCTATGCGTCTTACTTCATATAAAAAATTTCTTATACTGGAAAGTTTAATAAATTTTCTCATTTAGTCTCGTTTTGTTCGGTTTCATTCCGAGAACAGCAAAATGTGTATCAAGACAGAATAAGGTATATTAGCGTGGGCAAGTAGTGGTGAATTAACAGAAGTGCTTCACAGAAAAGCAAAAGTAATATGTATGGTATATCTCAGTATATATATATAAGGCACATATTAAATGTAACTATTTGTATATACATGAGAATAGAAAATACTTTAAGTATAGCTATCGTTACCAACAGATGAAAAAACATATTTAATCAGAGTACGGTATTTTGGATCCATTCTTATGTAAGATATCGGTTTTTTCTGCATGTCGAAATACTGAAATTCCCGACTAATCTAAATAGTATGGAAGAATTACTGTTTTTACCGTTGTTTGTGTTTCTGTAGTAGGTATAGGCTACGTAGGCAGACTATTCTGGTAGTCTTTTCGTATATGGCTTAGGCCTACTAGATAATTGATGTTTGTTTCAATGTCACTCTAGATGGTCCATTATATGTCATTTAAAAGAGAATTAACTGTGTCAATAATAAAAAAGGGATTAACATTTGTTGTAGAATAATAGAGGGATAGAACAATTATTTCTAATCACTTATACGAAGTGTCGGCTCGCCTTAGATCCTCGCAGAAGTTGAAAAGTTCCTATTACGTTTAGCTGTTTAGATATATACATGATAAATAGAGGGCAAGAAGTGAAAGTTAATAGAGGGTGGTGGTGGTTCAGTCAACGAGGGTAAACACTTGTGTTGATGTCTTTATGAGGTCAGACCGTCCATGTTGTTTTCAAGATAATTCATATCAGATGGGAGTCACTGGACAGAAAGTTAAACGGAAAATCAAAATGAAAGGAAAAAGACCAAAAAACCACAAAATAACTCCACGTGTCTATATATTCTATTCGATAGCAGGCAGAAGCCTTGCATGAATAAAAATACCACTTTAATCCTATATCTTAATCGAGAAATAGAATCCGACCACTGTCTTTCACAAGTCAACTTTACATCGTGATGACGGTAAGAAGTGAGCGAATCCCCCCCCCACACCATGCTCCTTCCCCACCCTCCTCCATGTGCCCCACCCCATGCTCCTTCCCCACCCCTCCTCCATATGCCCCACCCCATGCTCCTTCCCCACCCCTCCTCCATATGCCCCACCCCATGCTCCTTCCCCACCCCTCCTCCATGTGGAGTAGCCGAATAGTTATATTAATGCTCATTTGGGATGAAACTATCAATAATCTGATTTGTTATATTTAAAAAAATCTAGTTACAGAATCGTCGACCTGAACACGCGGAGGAGGAGAGTGGGGAGGGGGGTGGTGGCGAAGGAACTGGGGGGGGGGGAGGAGTTAGGGTTCCCAATGATCAGTTAACTTACACGATATTAAATATCTGCAATATCACTAATATATTTTAATAATTTCAATGCAGTTGGTCGCAGGCGTTATGGCATGAGTCCTGACTGCTCAGTTGGTGCTCGGTGTTAATTAGGGTACCGGAGGAAATGTGGGACAAAGAATAGGCTAATGTATTCTTATTTTTGTACTGTACATAAGGAACATGAAGGGGAAAAGGGGGGGGGGGGGGGGGGGGGATTATGCCCGAGGCCCGACCTGGTTAACGACGCCGTGATTCCACGATCAGCCGATCACAATTTATATTTTATGGCCTTATTTATTCATTAATTCTCTAATTTGTATTCAGTTTGGATTTATAGTGGTTGACCAATGCAAGAAGATCCTGCCATGTACTGAACAAATTACCACAAAAAAATGTAAGAAAAACCTACAAAATAGAGAAAAAATATTTCCTTCCGACAGATCGTCAAGCGTTTGTATACGCTCTACTAGTCATGCAAACAACCCACCCCTTTACATGGGTTTATATCGTATAAATGGTAAAAAAAAAGAAGTATTCGTTTAAACATGGGCGTATATTATCGACATGTATGGTGAAAAAAATAAACTAAACGGATATTACTCCTTTAAAAAGATCACGATGCGGTGAATACAAACCGAGAGGACAAACTTGATATTGATTTAAAAGAATAATTGAAATAATACGACCCGGTGTGAAATGTTGTTGATGCGGTTCTAAAATAGGAAGACCTCATGTGACGAGAATGTTTGAGATGGAAATTGATGGATTGGTTTCTGATGAGAAGTTGACATATTAAAACCACAGATATTATTTAAAAGAACGCAAATGGATGTTTACTTGGATATAATAAAGAGGGGTCGAAGGGGGCGGCCGGGGGTGGGGTGGGGGTAGGGTAGGGTAGGGTGCAGTGTAGAAGGATTGATGGTATGATTCTCTTTATTATCGATAATCGATGTCCAGTCCGGAATCATTCAATTTATGTAGACGTTTAGAATTTACATGAAACGCGGCACGCAGCTATTCGTAATACGATAACTAAGCTGACAATACATTTATGCGTGGGAGCACAATCCACAAATCATGCATGGAACATATTTTACGTCAATCATAAACAGAAGAGGCCAAAATAATGTCGTCTTATTTATTCTTCTTTCTTTTGGGCTCGAGTTGGTATTTTATATGCTCAAGTTGGTATTTTGTGTGCTAACATTTGTATTTTGTGTGCTATAGTTTGTATTTTGTGGATGTGCGTCACGTGGTTGGAAAAAAGGAGAGAGTATAGAGTCTTGGGAGGGGGAGGGGAGGAAAGGCGTGGTAGTGAAATCAAGAAATACCGTAGTTGATTACATAGAAATCATATTACATATACACAACATATAACAATGAGGTCCTGACATGAATCATAAGTGCAGGACGTGTTATACGGGTATGCAGTATACGTTACAACTACAACATTATTTCGTGGGCAACGTTCCTTAGAGCCTAACATTTTTAAAAATGTTGCAACGTTGCTATAAAGACGTTCGTTCACGCTAATATGACCTTTGACCGTCCAGTAACACGAATGGGCCGAACGATCGCAATCACCTTTCTGAACTTGTATACGGTATTTAGTTTCAAAGACGTGCGGCTTCTTGCTTTAAATGAGAGAATTGTTAATTAAGTAACTTACATCGAGCCTTTAGCATTCAGAGTTCGGAGTCGGAGAATAAATACTCACCAATTCCCTGCCCCGTGTCGTGTTATCAATTTTTTTTTAAATGGGCAAAGACTGAAGAAAACAAGGGCTGAAAAAACGTTTTCCAAAACATATACCAAATAAATGGACAAGATGTTACGAACTATTTGAAATAGAAATTCTGAGACAGCATAGCAAGAAAAGTAGGATTTAGCTTGAACCAACTTGCCTGGTTGGTTCTGTTCCAAGCCCGGTTACTTATAATCAGTGTTAAAGAGGGCAAATGTATTCGGAAGTCTTGTAGGTCTATTAGGATTGTTGAACAAAGTGTATATGGTACATATGGTAGGCTTATAATTACACAGCATATATATATATGTTTATAAATATTGTTCGTAAAATGTTCGTTATTTAAAAATATTCGTAAAATTATTCAATTTTCATTACTGGTCACATGCAATCAATAAATTGGATATTGTCGATCTTTTCAAATGATCGATTAAATTTCAAAGAGTTTCCGCTCGTCCCCGCGTTTTGAAATCAAACCCTTATAAAGCCTATATCAGTTCCGATATTATCAGTAATTCTGAATTGATCAATATTTTCGATCTATATAGGCTACGTCAATCTAAATACGGCGTAGCCGCAAAAGTTGAGTCAAGTGAAACTGCATTCTGTCTGACAGCCACGAACGTGCACAAAGTTCATTATGTAACTTCACGTGCTTTGAGGTTTTATTCCGCGCTGCGTGTCTATATAGAGCCTATATCTATACCACACACCGAGAAAGTTTCTGATAATGAAGTGATAACTTCTTTTTTCAACTAATCTATACTGATAAACTTTTGACATAATATGGCAAACAGCTATCACTCAAAAATCATCCTCTTTGATGTAAGGAAGATAAAACGGACTTTAAAAAAAAAAAAATTGGTTTTCTGATTTGGTTATAAAATTGCATAACTACTGGTAATTTCCTTCCCGGGAAGATCAACTCGTCATCCTTTCTTGCTGTTGAGATTAAAGTCCTTTTATGGGATGTTAAAGTCATAAAATAAAGTGTGGAGGCCCAATAAAACTGCCTACTTGTAACATCAACTCCTCGTCCAAGTAATTATGACAATGGTGACCTTTGACATAGAAAAGAGGTCGATCCGCAAATCATGGATCTGACATATACACCTTGTACCTGGCCATGTTATGTAAGTAAACCAAATATTTGTTTGTATCATAAAATACCGTAGGATGCTGCAGACCTCGGGCGAAGATAAAACGTTTTTTTTATTTGTTTTGTTTTCTGATTTGCTTATAAAATTGCATAACAATTGGTAATTCCTTTACCGGATGATCAACTCGCCATCATCTTTTTTGTAGGGTTAAGATTTAAACTCCTTTTATGGGATGTAAAAGTCATAAAATAAAGTGTGGAGACCCAATAAAAATGTCTGGTTTTTTAATAGAAGTGTGGATTTTAAAAATATGAGGTATAAACCAATGAAAACTTCAGATTTACGAGTAAGGTAATTGTATTATTGATATAGTCTTTTGAAATATTGCTTCGATTATGCCTTTAAGTGGTAATAAAATGAACAATAGATAATAACCGTCAACTCCTCGTCCAAGTCCTTGTGACAATGGTGACCTTTGACACAGAATAGAGGACTTTCAAATCATGGATCTGACATATACACCTTGTACCTGCCATTTTATATTTGACTGCATCATAAAATACCGTAGGATGCATAAGACCTCGGGTGTCATTAAAAGAAAGTAACAAGGAGTAAATTTTTTGTTGGAAATATATAAGATGAATATACTCTCAGCTCCTTAGTGAAATTTAATTCAATTGTTTCATAATGGAGATATTAACGATTCGAAATGTATGAAGTATGCTCGAAAAGTGAAATTTAACCAAACCATTGTGACGTCATAGATATCTAATGACAAATCGGTGATCTGATAAAGAAAAGTGGAAAACTAAACTATTGACTATACATTTTAATACTTAAATGTATGGAATCGTACCAATTTTGGTTCATAAACAGTGGCGTGCTCAGGATTTCAAACGTGTCGTGGGGTGGGGAGTGGGGTGGGGTGGGCCAATTAAAAACTCTCCTCGACTGATTTAACTAGGGCCATCAATCACCGACAGTGTCTGAATGCAAAAAAAGAAATTTCCGACTGAAATTTTTACCCCCACTACTGCAGGTGAAACCATGCAACTCCTCTCGCCCCCCCCCCCCCCCTTCAAATCTCACAATGTGTTCCCGTCACTGGTTTTGAACTTTCTATAACTAAGAACTTCCATATAGTTGTAAACAACATACATAGAGTGAGGGTTATCCATTGATGTATAAAACTGTTAAGAGGCCTATAATACAAGTTGCTAACAATATTGAACACTTACAACCCGACCTAAAAAAGAAAATTTCATATGCGTCTGGTGATCGATGAAACAGACTCTTAGACTAGTTTCGCCTTTTTAATCTGTCAATAATTTGATTGAAAATCATTGACACGTTTATGAAGCCGACTTCCTTCACATTCAACGTCCTGTTTGTAATTATTAAACCTCTACAAAGAACTCAAGTTTAACCTTTTTAAGAGGTAAGCAACCTTTTTCTTGACTAATAATTCAGTCATCAAATTCGTGCAAGCCAGTTGTATATTATCAAAACCAGTTTTCCTTTCAAAACTGTCATTTGTCAATTCATATTTCCAATTCGGTACTTTCTGAAAGATCACCGCTGCCATCAAGACACTTTTTGAAACTTTGTTATGATTTGTGGTCTATTCTTTCCGTATCTTATTTTAATAAGAGGCATAAATATTTAAACGGCTGCGGTTACAAAAAAAACTACTGTAGTTAACTTTAGACGAGTCACGATGCAAGTGTTTCATTCACGGTGACACTGATAAAACAGAATTACCGCGGGCTGTATAAAATACTCTGTAAAAGATTTTGTTTTGCTCTTTTTTAAAGTTCTTTTTTTTCGCCTAGCCAAAATGTAGCATAAGACAAAAGCCGCTTTTGTGAAGTTCAGCAAAACTGGCCAAATATGTACAGATTATTACAAACGGAATCCCACTAGTTCTAAAATGTTTGTTACTTACTGAGTGGAAGAGCAAACATGGTTGCATGAAGCTCTATATACGAGTCTAATATTAATTATAATAATATTGAGGATTTATAAAGCGCAGGCATATATCCACCGGCAACGGTGCTCAAGGCATAAATAGAACATTAATTTAACTATTAACCTTCTTTCTATCCCTTTCAATACTGTGTGATGGATTATTCACCCTCTGTCGCACCTCTGTCTAATGCGATGAACCCTACAAGATACCAAAGGCCCCCCCACCCCTCTTCAATTCTCACCCTTGGATATACGCTAATCACCCACATGACAAATCTTTCGTAGATAACATATTGCTCCCGGTGTCATTTGCGCCATTAGTTTTACAATACAACCTCCTACATTGAATGAATTAGATTTATGTTCCATGACATTGGCGATATCTGGATAACGTTGCCCGTGCCCATCCCGTATCAGCTCCTAAAATTACAAATGATGCGAAGTAGATTTATATTTTTATCGCTTAAATGATTCTGTCAGTGAAAAAAAACATACATAGGAGCTGTTTTGACAGCAAACATTTAAAATAAGACTCAGTATATACACCGGTCACTGTTGTATATCAGGCCACGATTCCGAAGCAAGAAAATATCTCCGACAATGATTTTAGAGATAAACACCCGCCAGACGAGAATCGACATAGCCCCAAATATGCTAGAAGTTCAAGTGATACTAGTCAGTCATGTTCAAAGAACATACATCATTATGAGGGCCTCTACTCGGCGAATTATTTGGTAGGCCACAACCTACAGGGAAGAGTCTATATATAAAGTAAGGAACTGCTACCTCGTTAGTATTTGGGTTGGTAGGGGGATGTATCGAGGAGGGGGTGGGGGTGGTTGGGTATAGCAACACTGATAATCTTTAAAGCAAGTTGTCGCATGATAGGTAATTACCCTGCAGGTTCACACTAGTGTACTTATATCTTTCATTATTCCTATAACGAATGTTATGAAGCAACTAACTGATGATACGCCGTTATACCGATAGCATGACCTGGCGGTTGACCCGGAAGTGGAATACTATGACGTCATTTCATTAAATGTTCATAATTATGACGGAATCGCGCGCTCAGGTGTGTCACTTCTGTTGCTATGATACGTTATAGCTGAAAAATATCGTAGTCTGCTATAATAAGGGCCTTGCTTAAAATACACCTTTTGATTACTTCCCAGTCCCCTGGGTAGTCTATATCCACCCAGGGTTTATTTTAGCATATGTTGGTCATGACTTTATTTGTACCACAATAGTAAACCGAACCTTTCCTTAAACCGAGTCCCAACATAAGACCTTCGGATGGTGCACACATCATGTCAGAACCCCTTCCTCAGGGGGTATTCCGCGAGACCGAAGGTCCGCGAGACCGAAATTAAAAAAAGGTCCGCGAGACCGAAATTAAAAAAAGGTCCGCGAGACCGAAATTAAAAAAGGTCCGCGAGACCGAAATTAAAAACCGAAATTAAAAAAAGGTCCGCGAGACCGAAATTAAAAAAAGGTCCGCGAGACCGAAATTAAAAAAAGGTCCGCGAGCCCGAAATTAAAAAAAGGTCCGCGAGACCTTCGGTCTCGTGGCCTGTAACCCTTCCTCACACACATTTAGAGAAGCAATTGACATCCATGTCAGGGAGATAATCGATGTAATACCATTTATTAAAATGTAATGTCTATTACGATAGATCGTATGCCTATCATGTTTTGTTTATAACAATTCAGAGTATTGTGGTTTCCCCTGCCTTCAGGTTTATCACGATAACGTCCACTGAATATGTATTACAGATAACGTATATACCAAATCGTGCGGGTAAGTCTGATAACTGTCACTACAAGTTTGATATAAAACATTTGACTTCTGTTTACCGTTAAACTGCAAGATTACCACCCCCCCCCACTAACGTCCCAATGGCCGACAGATTACGTAGCTTTGTTAATCATATTTGTAACTGACGTTTTGGCATTTCATATAGTCCCGATGAAGTTGACTAAATCAACGTTCAGCGACACGATCCAGAATCACTATAGCTGAACGCAGAAAGTTGAAGACATTAAAGAAGTAGTCGAAATTTTGTTCTCGATTCTCGAAAATTGCACGGCAACACACACACATAAATATACATAA
>JAIPMN010022748.1:0-15084 GCA_020650975.1 Apostichopus californicus
ATATCAAGACTGAAGGCTGTGTTATCAAAGCATGGAATGCCATTCTTTGAAACTTAAATCGCAAACACTTTTTCTTTTTTCATGTTTACCTTTTCCGAGTGTAGCATTGGCAGATCTATGCTTTTAAAAATGTCTACTTTTGACAAGTCCTTTCTTGTAAACACCCTTGGATTCTGATCTTAAATGGCTAATTTTGTCATGCCCTCTGTGACTCTAGTGTCTTAGAAAGATGAGAAGGTATTAAATTTTGTCTTCTACTTAACTTGAAATTAACTAAGCTGCATGAATTTAAGTATTAAGACTTAAAAGTAATTAATCCTTCACTAAAAATTCACTTCTCATGTTATTTTCTTCTACTAATTTCCTTTCACAAACTTTTCAAACATGATCGGAATGTACAAGAATGAAATGAAACTTAACAATCTCTGTAAAAGACATCTTTATATACATATTATAAAAAATCGTACAATTTATCTAAATGAAAAATATCACAGTCTGTCTTGTAAGCATTGATGAAACAATAGAAATAAATGCTTTCCGTTACATACTGTAAGCCTGTCTTGTCATACATACCATGAGAGTAAGAATTATTCTCTGCGTGGGGAAAGGCAGCCATTTCATATATTACAAAGCATCTCAATAAAAAAACAAATGAATTGTACAGGAAGAAAGGACCTGAAAGACATCTGGTCTATATAAACTTGCACTTACTGAGAACCAACATTTCCAATACATTTCAGAGGTGAAAATAATTTTGATAATAACTACGAATAAATGATTCCACTAACAGGTTCTTATTTTGCCAGAAAGAAAGAAAGGAAGAGACTTTTTCACATTCTTAACAACATATAACCCTGATAAAGCATTATGTAAATGAGGTAAAGCCAGGTCTAGAATTTCACATTCTTAACAACATCTAACCCTGATGAAGCATTATGTAAATAAGGTAAAACCAGGTCAAGAATTTCACATATTTAACCACTTGCTTAAACAAAAATGTCAGTGCTTAAAATATGTATTGGCTAAAATCAAAGTTCTCACTTTCATGTTCCTGAATTACAACCCACATCATAAACTGTATAGGCATTTAATAATATATGCTGATAAGAAGCAGTAATACAGGGCTTATGTAAGGTATGGAAATCATAACAATACTTTTCCCTGACAGTTTTTCTACTTGCAGACAGAAAAGTCCTTGGCATATAGCCAGCAAATAGCCCAATTTTTGTGACCTCTTAAATGCTACTCTTGGACACCTGTGTGTGTCTTTTGGTACCATTCACAGTGTGGCCAGCCTGTGAAGTTTCAGTGATATTAAATATACTCGCTAATAATGTTATACTGGATGACCCTGGTTCTGATCAAGGTCTTTTTACCAAACAGGCAAGTAAAGACAAAATGTGACTGAAGATGCTGCCCTTAAAGGTAAACTTGTCATTTCATATAAAGCATTCGTTACCAAAACAGATGGATATGAAAATATTTTAACACAAGAATAAAGAAACTAAATCAACTTGCAGTGCTGAATCAGAAATTTGTGCTACTTGGCAGATCTTCAAACATGAAATTTAATTTCCATTTTGATAACACATGACCATTTATCTATGAAATCCCTTTCCTTTTCATACTGAGATTAGACAGATACACTGTATGTCATGATTTAACTATTTCTTATAAGGCCCCTTTGTTTAGGGCTTATGTTTTGTCTTATATTCATTTACTCATATCTTTTTTGTGAGACGGATTAGATTAATTCCATGACGCCTCACCTCTAACTCTTACCCTTTTTGTGAGACTGATTAGATTAATTCAATGACACCTCACCTCTCACTGTTACCCTTTTTGTGAGACGGATTAGATTAATTCCATGACACCTCACCTCTCACTGTTACCCTTTTTGTGAGACGGATTAGATTAATTCCATGACGCCTCACCTCTAACTCTTACCCTTTTTGTGCGACGGATTAGATTAATTCCATGACGCCTCACCTCTCACTGTTACCCTTTTTGTGAGACGGATTAGATTAATTCCATGACGCCTCACCTCTAACTCTTACCCTTTTTGTGAGACGGATTAGATTAAATCCATGACGCCTCACCTCTCACTCTTACCCTTTTTGTGAGACGGATTAGATTAAATCCATGACGCCTCACCTCTCACTCTTACCCTTTTTGTGAGACGGATTAGATTAATTCTATGACACCTCACCTCTAACTCTTACCCTTTTTGTGCCACAGATTAGATTAATTCTATGACACCTCACCTCTAACTCTTACCCTTTTTGGGAGACGGATTAGAATAATTCAATGGCACCTCTTCTCTAAGTTCAACCCTCCTTTTCGCTACGTTTTAATCCTCATCTGAATAGTCATCTTCTAAGAGAGAGTCCATGATGTTATCCCCTCCCTGGTTTTGTCCCTCCCTTATGGCCTGGGCGATTCTCCGGTAGGTCGGCTCTGACAGGCAGTTTGTAGCAGATACTGTACGTGGATGGTTTTCACCAAACACCTGAAATAACGAGTGACATGTTTGAAGATAATAATTACAGATAACAACATCAGACATCAACTATAAATGATACACCAGTAGCCCTCACTGTGAAGTCATTACATATTTTTTGAGCAGTCTATGAACTGATCAGGAATTACCATCAGTTATAAGTCTGTTCATGTGCATATTAACAAGTCCATATTGTCAGCTAACAGCTATTTCAACCATACATACTGTATCCAACAGTTGTAATATACACTTACAGATAACTTCAAGATTTGATACACACAGAGTGTGTAAAAGTAAGTTGGCCTGACGTTTCGATCCTAGCAGGATCTTCTTCAGAGGCTAAATGACAAGTAACAGTAACAGAAAGGACAAAAACACACACAGAATACAGACAGGTTAATGAGCATGGTGAACACAAAGAGATAGATGTAAGGAGATTAGTGGACAAGGGATGGAGAGAAGAAAGCAACAGGGGAAGAGGAGAGGTAGGAGATAAACAGTGGAGGGACAAAGATTGGATTAGGGGAAAGGGGTAGGGAATAAACTGGAGAAGGACATGTTCACCATGCTCATTAACTTGTCTGTATTCTGTGTGTGTTTTTGTCCCTTCTGTTACTGTTACTTGTCATTTAGCCTCTGAAGAAGATCCTGCTAGGATCGAAACGTCAGGCCAACTTACTTTTACACATTCTCCTACACAGGCTATCTAGTGGATAAGCAGTTTGCTAACAGTTTTATTTTACTATGACACACAGAGAGTGTATGAACTCTCAATTAACATCCCTTCCGATGGAAGAGAAAGCATCCCAGCATCTGACTACTTTCTCAACCACCTGAAGGAGATGAGGGCCTTCATTGAGCATTACCATAGTAACTATTACCATAGTACACTATTACCATAGTAACTATTACCATAGTCTAGTAAATGCATCATTGCACATGAAACTGTGTTGAAACAGTGAGCTAGTGAAAACCAGTCCACGAATTCCGAAACCAGAAATATCACATCTATGAAATGCTTGACCAAACACCAACGCACAGTATTAGATTTCATATAAGTCTTGGGAATTTATCGATTGGTAAGTCTTGAGTTAGTAACTTAATCATTGTGCAATTGATAAACATTGCACCATGCCTTCCTGCTGACTTGCTATGTCAGCTGGCTTAGTGATTCCTTGCCACATTTTGCAAGAGAAATTAAACAGTAAAAACTGAAAACAACAATTAAAGCATTAACCATTACTGACTCCAAGTGATAAGCTAGGATCTTGCCCAAATTGGAATTGACCAATTCAAGCTTTACTTTGGCAGTTATGTTTACAAAGTTGTCAGAGTTTTGACCTCTGCTGACCTCAAATGACTGTTGACCTCCATCAATGTCAATAGGACTCTACATACCAAGTATGAAGTTCAACCAGGATGTAGGTTTTGGCATATCGTGTTTACAGGCAACTATCACAATACAAACGGACACAAACACCATCGCATAGATTTCTTTCTGACTCCAGCCAGGAAAACAAATGAAAACCAACTGACAAACAACCTACCTCCATAGATAAATCTTTCCATTTCACAAAGAAATCGTAGGCAGTGTAGTAATCTTTTCTATCTTCGTAATATATTCCAGTATTGCTAATTATTCTCGTCATGAGTTTACAATGTTCTCCGTACGCCTGTTGGCACTGCTCTCTTGCTTTCTCATACAGCTGTGAAGAATGAAATAGAAATATTTGGTGGTACAGATCCTTTACTCTGGCCCTGTCTGATAACTACATTGTTAACTGTACACTGTGGAACTACGACAATGTCGGCCTAAAATGGTTTTCACTAACAGACAGAAAATGAATATTATACATAAACTGTATGGAAGAATTACACTTTTACTCAAAATAAAATAGGATCAGATATGCAAAATACATCAGTGTAGACCAGACAAACAAAAAAAGGAATATTATACAGAGACTGTATGGAAGAATTACACTTTTACTCAAAATAAAATAGGCAAAATACATCTTGTACACTTATTCTCATTGCCATTTCTGTGTCAGCTTTGGCAGAATAGTTAGAGCCAGATTTGTGAATTTGTGGCTATTTCACTAAGGGACCATTGCCAAATCTAATCGCCGTCATGACAGCGTGCGCTTGCAAGGCTATTGTTCACGTCTTCAGCTTAGTTACACTTGGGTGATCAGCTCTCAGCTGAGACCCAGGTTTAATGAGGAGGGCCATCTATGACATCATTGGTGTGGACAATGGACTTCCTTAGTGACCAAGATGAATGACATTTCGTTTTGAATAAGGATTAAGTTTCACAGGTAACTTGTTCTGGACTAAAGATACCAGGCATCAACAATCGATTCAAGTTTATATGTGTTTGTCAATGACTATTGTGTCGGCTTCGTGCACAGTTTTGTATAGGCTATTATAATGGTGTATGCCAGTATAGGCTTCGTGTATATGCCTGTATAGTACTGAGTGTTATAGACATACCAAACGTATCCGATTCAAACGATCATTAAGCCCTATGCTAAAACCGTTGAGTCATTAACAACATATTTTTCACGAATACAGATATTATTTGATACTTCATAACATTGCCATATTTCTCAAATGTTACCTTACAATTAAAATCTGAATGTTCCCCTCATCGTGATTCAGCAAAACCAACATAATAAGAACGTCTCTGGACGTTGAATCGATTTTGTACAGTCAAGTAAAATGGTAATTAGCTAGGCCCCAGTGACCTACGAATATTTTTGTAATTGCCCAAGTGATTGATGAATGATCACCAAAATTCATGACTGAGATCAAATAATTCAGCAAAATGACTTCAAAGACCCGGTTGGTATCTATGTTGTTTTCTTACTAATTTCGAACAGAAGAATTGACAACGTTAACAAGGTCCGCACACTGACAAAACCATACGTTTTATACGTGCAAATAACGAGATGATTTACACACTGACTGTTCGTGGAAGAAAACGTGACTAGCATTTTGTACTTGCTTCAAGTTGACTTTCGACCACTGATACTACACTGATACAAATTACGGCCTCCACTTAGCAATTTCAGTACCAGCGACAATAACCTAAAATCCCCACAAATCTCCGACCACATGGTAGCCTAACTTCACACTAAGCCCCATGGAAATCTAACCTAGCCATCTGTTTATTCGCTCAAGCTGTGTCGCAAATAAAAAATCAAAATATCCATGAAAAACTGCAATCTTCGACCACATGTTAGCCTAACAACCACACTAAGTCAATAGGAAATGTAGCCTAACCATCGGTTTGCCAAAAAAAAAATGAGTAGCTTTGTTTACAACTTTCAATCAGTTGGAAATCGGCAGTTGTTTGGAAGGTATGTGCTATGTCTTAAAAAGGGAATGTTGTATTTAACGTACACCGTGCTGTGGCGATGGATTGAAAGTTTAAACTTCGATTAGTTTTCAGCTGTATAATGGTTTCGTTGGTGGCGAGTGATTTTATCCACACACGAAAAAATACATGATTTAAGGAAAGGGCACCTACAGCGGAAGTAAACCTGTGTTTTCTATTTCAGTTGATGGGTTATTGGTTTTTCGTCATATATGCAGTGGCTTGAGGTTAATTGCTAAACGATCGCAAATTTTTGCGATTAAACTTTTAATGGATTTTTTCCCCTTCAAAATAGCCCCCCAAAGCCAAATCTTAATTCCTACCCTGTTATAGGTATGTTAATGCACAAATGCTCCGTAGTGCAGTATTTGATGCACTAATTTGTAATTCGATGTTTCTTTTTCTCACAATTTGCAAATGGCCATACTTCCCTGCCCATCACTTCCCTTTTACCATCCACCCTCTTTTCTCCATTTTTTGAACCTTCAGATGTTTGCTGCGATGCCCTAAAAAATAATTTAAAAATTAATTTAATTTAAAAATGCCTCTAATCCATAGCCGTCGCATTAAGCCTAACAATAGGTTGTTACATTGTAAACAGGTCCGTCTCGGAATACAGTCTAAAATTTTGCTCAAATCAATTATGCACAAGTGAAAGCAAAGTTTTCATATGAAAAAAAACATATTGGAGTAGTTTCTAGTTGTTATGATTTCCTTACATCAATCTGGTAACATTCTACAGTAATTATAAACAAGTTACGGTGGTATTCTTTTAAAGATAGCATACTGTTGTTTAACTGGCGAGTTTTCGTTACACGTCATTCAGACAATGGTCCAAAATAAACAACAACAAAAAAGAAAAGACGTGATACACTTGTAAGATTTCCCGCGACCATCGTTTGGGTTAGCACTAACTTCTTTGATGCAATACTAGCAAAATACAATGCAGTGGAATTTCTTGTTGGCAACTTGCCAAGAAAAGTTTTTACATCTATGTCAGGTCCAACGGTACAGTATAAAACAGGTGCGGACATCGAGTTCCAACAAAACCGTTTTCAGCATGTCTCGAGCCCAACCCAACCATTTTGTGTTAGGGGTTAAATATTTCTTTTGGGTAAAGTGTGCAAACAGTTTTTTTCCAGAGTTGTTGGAACAATTGTACGCACACAAAGTCCGCATATCTGCTAGAATAATATTATTATATTTAGGTTTTCCATATTATTTGTTTTCATTTTGGAAACTTTGAAAGATTTTTTTTACTTGAAGGTTTTTTTACTTAACCCCCGCGAAAAGTCGTACCACTCAAAATATTGCTCTTCAGATACGAACAATGATTTCCCTGCCCAGTGCATTGACTTTTTCAAAGGTGGTAAACGTTGGCCGTATCGGTAAAGCCCCGGTAGAAATTAGCGTGTGTGCGCTGCTTGGATGATATATGCACGTGTCGATAAAACTCACTGCATAGCTGTAGATCGCTGCTCGTATTCTTTATTGCAATAACCTGGTTCGGACGTTTTCCAAGCCTGCCGCTATGCCCGGAGTTAACTCGTTGAAACGCGGGTTCAAATTGCAGGGCTTATCTGCGGTTACAATTTTAGCTCTTAGCTCTATACCTATGCATGCTAAAAGCAAGCCCGCGTTCGTGGGAACGGGGTATCTCTTTGGCAAGTTGCCAACGCATCGAATCCAAACAATGTAAAATAATGTCAAAATACAGGTGCAACCGGCCATTGATACATAACGAAGTTTCTTTGCATGAGCTGTACGTAGGAAATCTTCATGCTCCGTTCCGGTTCACGCTGGGAGCTCGAGCTGCTCAGACTCCCTAGTTTTCTTTCGTTGTCAACGGACCTTGGTTGCTTTTGTGGTCCGAAAGCCTTCTTTAAAATAATATATTTATCTTCCCATTTACGCTATCAAAAGGCCAGAATTAGCTTTCATATGATTTACCTCAACACAAAAAGAAAAGATAGATGGCTCGAGTTCATAAACATTTGCACGGAACTATTGATCGTTACGAAAATTTGAATCTGGCCTAACCATGTTTTGTGCACATCTATATATAGTAACCTAATATACACTATCAGTATGCATTTGCACTGCAAAAGTAACGTTGACAAGAAAAACAATGAGTCAATGATTACTGCAGGGTAAGCTGTAACTGGATAACGAATTGTGATGTTGTTTTACTAATTGGTGATTTTTGTTTCGAATTTGCATATATAAATTTGAAATATGAAGTGAGAATTAGAAAGAAGCACTCTAAACCTGGAAGCAGACTCAAGCTCCGACCACTCTGCATATTACTGAGAGAGAGGCAGTAGAGCTGTGGTCATGCTTTGCTGATTTCAATGAATGGACAATAGACGCTCACACGCCGTCATGACGGCGATTAGAATTGGCAATGGCCCCTAAGCAAATGATACATTGTTAGAGTATGCTTAAAATAATCATTCAAAAAGTTGTGAAAAGTACGACTGAATTAGTACCTCAATTTGTTCAGGACTGCCTCTGGGAAAGATGACTGCTTTAGTCATGGTAGCCTCTGCCTCTTTACCGAGGTCACCACACTAGAAGAAAAAAAATAATAAGAAAAAGATGAGAACAATCACCAAGCATTTAGTATGCAATATGTGTTCCTTAGATTGCCAGATACCTCATCTTTCCTTAATGGTGAAGTACTATAGATTGTCACTAATTCAACACAAACACTCAGTTTAATGAAATCTTACTGTACTTGGTGACAATCCAATGTAACAGATTGCCAGATACCTCATCTTTCTTTCCTTAATGGTGGAGTACCATAGGTTGTAACTAATTCAGCACAAACAGTCAGATACAGTCAATCTATGGTACTCCACCATTAAGGAAATATGTGGTAACATTCAATCTATATTCAAGCAATTCTACTATTAATTATTTCACAATACACAAATATCAAAACCTTGGTTTGTTTCCCTTCCTTTTTCAATCTATTGTTTTGACCTAGGGTAGAATGTTAACCCTTACCCAAAGTAACTGGTTCATTTGCATAAGCCAGTGAATGTGGTGCATTTCTGTGATGCAATTTTGTAAGTGAAATTCTACCCAAACGTTTAAAGAAAGAGTTAACTTTTCATATGTCAATGTACTTCCGAGACCAGTTTGTTTCAAATTCAGCATTTCAACTTCAAATGTATTTCAAAATGAGATGTAGAAATAGAACGTGAATTTCACATGGATGCTTAGATTATGCTCCAATTCTGAAGAGAAAACGAAAGGGAAAAGAAAGCACCCTCTCTAATTTGTTCTTTTAAGTCTGTATTTTCTGATCTTTGCTAAAGTCCAGTTATACGTACGTCTTTGAAGATATTGATAGCCTGTTCGATGTACTTTTTGGACTGCTCAGCTGCCTCTGTTGCACTCAGTGTATTATCACCACTGCACTCCATCCAGGTGTTCAGATTGAAAGACAGCCTCATAACAGTCAAGCCCAACTTATACTGCAAAAGACGAAAAAAAAAAATCACAACTGCAGTCACAAAACAAACTTTAGTAGAATTTCTAACTCAAAGATGACATCATGTGAACAGGTTTGGGTTCATGAAGAACTCCACAGACACCTTGAGTTTGGTCATTAAACTCTTGATTCAGGTGGAGCTGCCCCCCCCACCTTCCCCCACCCCAACCAAGAATACAGAAGAAGCCAATAACAAGAAAGACATGTACTTTACTGTCTGTCCAACCGAAAGGAAAACTTTTTGGAGAGAGTGGGGCCTTCCTGCCAGGTAATCTTGGCTTTGAATTCTATAAAACTTAAGCGATTTTTAAACTTCTTGATAAGGCAATAGAAATGCTTACAGAACGTTTTGGGATGCATAAAATCGGACTAGATTATTGCAACACTAAGTAAACCATTCAAATTTTTGGTCACACCAAGGACGAATTATGAAAAGGGAAAGAAAATTCTTTGGATACTCATACGTGATGACATCACAGACCACCACCCTTATCAATATCCTGAGGGTTTCATGCCCTTCAAACAACCAAATCTTGAGTGTTACAAACTAGCTTTCCTTACATGTGTCTTATGCCAACATATCTCCTTACAAATTTGCTTTACTGGGAGTAAAGTCCCATTCAGTATTTACTTCGGAAACAGTGACCACCTGCATGATGCACAAAAAAACAATACTTTTCATCTGGGCAGGGAGTTGTTATTTATGATTTTTTGGGGGTGAGAGGAGGGGGTAAATCTGGGAAAAATGGGGTCATATGTTACCTTATGGACAGGTCCTTCCAGTGTTCTCCTGAGATCAGCACTGTCTCGACTGTACTTGATGGCCGGGCGTAAATCTTTGATTTGTTCTCTTGTGATGAAATCATGTATTTTACAAATCTGTAATATGTATAAAATAAAAAATAAATAACAAAAAAAGACAACAAGGATAGATTTTGGCAAATGACAAATTAGTTATTGATTATTGGTTGTTTATTAATCCATGTGATATTCTATCTGAAGGCCATCAAGGTAATCAATTATACAGTTTAACTTCTCTAGACCTTTTGCCGATTTTCATCTCTTGCTTACATTTACGAGAATTGTGAAGAAGAACTCCTCCAAACAGCTAAGAAAAATCTTGTTCAATTTGGAAGATATTCTAGTCTGGGGGGGGGGGTTCATTATGTAAATCTGTGATGTCATAGAACCACTTAGATCTGGACCTTTTAATTTCTCTTGGTTGTTCTTTTCATATTAAGGTAGAACATGTCAACTGTTGACACTGCTAAAACTGCCATCACTGGGTCATGTTTAAGAGCTTCAGTATTTTAGATTCAGCATTGCAGCATCTCCATTACAGATAATAATGTTGTAATAGATACCTGAAGCAATTGTAGCTCAATGATGTCTTATTTGTAAGCTTGATCGAGTGACAACATTACGTGTGGAGGAACTATTTACATCTATCATACCTCCAAAATAGAAGACGATTTTTCTTAGCAGTTTGGAGAAGTTGTTGATGACAGTTATCTCTATCAATCATGATGGTTGGCTTTGTCTCCTTCAACAATATCTAATTTGTCGATCCTGTTGAGATTTCAGACTCAAGTAAATGAATCACTTTTAATGCTCAACCATGCTAAAACTAAATGGTGTTACATTCAATGCAAAATGATAGTTTATACTTACAACGTACTGTCCCTACTTACCTCATCACAAAGTTCGCCATATGTGTCTAGCAATTCAACCATATGTTCCGGTCTGTTCCCTAATTCAGCCTCTTCCAACAGGATGACCTCATCTAATAATTTCTGGGCACTTTTGAACAGCCCTCCTTGTATGCTGAAAACAGAAAGCAAAGGCAAAAGAGAAATGTGATGGTCAAATCTCAATTATGTAAGGGAAAAAAACCTGAAAACAGGTACCACCAGGGGAGACTCACTCAAATTCAATTAGTCTTCTGTGCCTCCTTCCGTGTACACAAAAGTGAGGTAACATCCATACAAAGACATTATGATAAGAGGACTTAACTGAGAATTAATTTTGAAAGAGGGCAGAAAATTTTGTCTACAATGGGATTCAGATCAGTGGATACTTTCGTGTCCAGGACCACTACAATGCAAATGGCCCTTCCTGGGACATCTCATCACTTGCAAATGTTCATCACATTGTAACATTAACATTTACGTTGGTTCACTTACTATAACTTGGCTACATGGGTCAACCTCTCCGCCAATACTTCTGTATCTGCGCTGGATTCTCTTATTTCTTCAATTTTCTTTCCGTAGCATTCTTCCATCTCTTCATACTTCTCTCCAACCTGGAAAGCAGAAAACAAAAGTTGTTTTCATTCTTGTCCATGTGCAGTCATTCACTGAAGAAGTTTAGGCAATAACTTGATGAGTTACATACATGTTTGTGTCAAGTCCGCACGACATCGTGTTAGTCTGCTCTGATGGAGATTCTGATTGGATACACGTATTGAACTAGAGCACTTACTCAACACTTTGCAGTCCCACCTCCCCCAACCCAGAGGAAAATGCAATGGGGGAGCAATGGGGGCCCCCAAACCACCACCAGTTGGGGGGGGAAAACATTTAATTGGCGTTTTTTCCAAAATTCAGCAGTATTTATAACAACCTTACATTTAGACTTAAAGGAATTGTCTGGTGGAAGATTTTGATACATTGTCCTTGTAGTTACTATTTTTCTCTTTCTAACCATGTAAAAATTGTCCCCATTCGACGTTTGCTTCGTTTAGGAATCTGGTTTTCAAATTCACCAGTTTCTCACCAAAAGTACCGTTTGTGCGAACGCTTCAATATGGTGATTGACGTAGTGCTTGCAAATAGGCAAAACAGGCGACTTGAAGTTAGCACTGCCATTTCCGCAGCAAATAAACTCTCACGTGTAAGCACATGTGATTGCTTAATATATATAACGTACATACTCGCGAACGTATATCCTACGATGCCCAGTTGGTGTACTTGTATAGCGTTGCACATATATAGTACACTCACACTCAAACCACAGTTCATAAACTGTTCTTCGAAATCGCTGAAATAAAATTCACGGATCAAATTTACAGTAAAAAGCACTTGAATAGCATTCGGAACACCGAAAGATGAAACTTGGCGGAATCGATGTCAGAGCAGAATGTAGTACCGAGAAGCTTAGGCTTCGCAGAACTGTCCGATTGTAAACGTTAGAGTAGCTTACACATGCGAACATTCTTCGCGCTGGAGCTGGATAGCCCGATGTATAAACAATGGAGAGTCTGCTGTTAAAACTTATCTTGTGTTACACAAAGACCACGAAATCACCGATCTACACAATACATGGCGGCTAAATGAGTTTTTTAAAACATATCTAATTTATAAGAAATTTCACCGGAAATTAAGAAAGAAATTAATCTGTATACAAACGCAGTTTTGTGGTGATTACTGTAGGTACTGTTCGAAGCGTGGGTTATGACGCAATCTGCTATAGCATAGCTGACGTCACGTTGTGTACTGTTCAAATCATATTTGAAATGTCTATCCTTAACGATTAAAAAATCGTTTCTCTGTCAAACGCAACATTAGCGTTCTCATACTTTGACAACATGTTTAGAAAATTATTTATCATTTTTTAAGGTAACTTCTTACGGCCACCAGACAATCCTTTTAATTTATAGACCTAACTTAATGTATTAATATGCACCTCAAAATGCACCATTTGACGACCAAACTTCCTCTTTTCTGAAGGCAGACCCTCTGGGAGTGGCATTCAACAACTCCACAGCCACACACCTCTTTTGTAAAATTTTTTATCTGCTTATCCCATATATAAAAGTTCAAGCCCCCCAAAATCAGGGAAAATTGGAACTCCTCCCCCCCCCCTCCCACTTGTACTCAACATTTGAGATCCTATGCAAGTCACTGAATCTATTTGGATCTGAGATCCTATGCAAGTCACTGAATCTGTATGGATCTGAGATCCTATGCAAGTCACAGAATGTATATGGATCTGAGAAACTATGCAAGTCACTGAATCTATTTGGATCTGAGATCCTATGCAAGTCACTGAATCTATATGGATCTGAGATCCTATGCAAGTCACTGAACCTATATGGATGTAAGATCCTATGCAAGTCACTGAATCTGTATGGATCTGAGATCCCACGCAAGTCACTGAATCTATATGGATCTGAGATCCGCTGCAAGTCACTGAATCTGTTTGGATGTGAGATCCTATGCAAGTCACTGAATCTGTATGGATCTGAGATCCTATGCAAGTCACTGAATCTATTTGGATCTGAGATCCTACGCAAGTTACTGAATCTGTATGGATCTGAGATCCTATGCAAGTCACTGAATCTATATGGATCTGAGATCCTATGCAAGTTACTGAACCTGTATGGATCTGAGATCCTATGCAAGTCACTGAATCTATATGGATCTGAGATCCTATGCAAGTCACTGAACCTATATGGATGTAAGATCCTATGCAAGTCACTGAATCTGTATGGATCTGAGATCCCACGCAAGTCACTGAACCTATATGGATGTAAGATCCTATGCAAGTCACTGAATCTGTATGGATCTGAGATCCTATGCAAGTCACTGAACCTATATGGATGTAAGATCCTATGCAAGTCACTGAATCTGTATGGATCTGAGATCCTATGCAAGTCACTGAACCTATATGGATCTGAGATCCTATGCAAGTCACTGAATCTGTTTGGATCTGAGTTCCCACGCAAGTCACTGAATCTATATGTATGTTAGATCCTATGCAAGTCACTGAATCTATATGGATGTGAGATCCTTTGAAAGTCACTGAATCTGTATGGATCTGAGATCCTATGCAAGTCACTGAATCTGTATGGATCTGAGATCCAATGCAAGTCACTGAACCTGTATGGATCTGAGATCCTATGCAAGTCACTGAATCTATATAGAACTGAGATCCGCTGCAAGTCACTGAATCTGTTTCGATCTGAGATCCTATGCAAGTCACTGAACCTGTATGGATCTGAGATCCTATGCAAGTCACTGAATCTATATGGATCTGAGATCCTTTGCAAGTCACTGAACCTGTATGGATCTGAGATCCTGTGCAAGTCACTGAATCTGTTTGGATCTGAGATCCTATGCAAGTTACTGAATCTGTATGGATCTGAGATCCTATGCAAGTTACTGAGTCTATATGGAAGTGAGATCCTATGCAAGTCACTGAATCTGTATGGATCTGAGATCCTATGCAAGTCACTGAATCTGTATGGATCTGAGATCCGCTGCAAGTCACTGAATCTGTTTGGATCTGAGATCCTATGCAAGTCACTGAATCTATATGGATCTGAGATCCTATGCAAGTCACTGAATCTGTATGGATCTGAGATCCTATGCAAGTCACTGAACCTGTATGGATCTGAGATCCTGTGCAAGTCACTGAATCTGTATGGATCTGAGATCCTATGAAAGTCACTGAATCTGTATGGATCTGAGATCCTATGAAAGTCACTGAATCTGTATGGATCTGAGTTCCCACGCAAGTCACTGAATCTATATGGAACTGAGATCCGCTGCAAGTCACTGAATCTGTTTGGATCTGAGATCCTATGCAAGTCACTGAGCCTGTATGGATCTGAGATCCTATGCAAGTCACTGAATCTATATGGATCTGAGATCCTATGCAAGTTACTGAACCTGTATGGATCTGAGATCCTATGCAAGTCACTGAATC
>JAIPMN010022750.1:0-32868 GCA_020650975.1 Apostichopus californicus
CATTATGACTTCATTTGATCCCTGAATAACTATTGCAAACATCGTTTCATTGTAAGTGATTGAGTTTAGACCCCTATGTGTTGAGGAAATCAACGGGGAAATATTGATCTCAGCGAAGGATCCTTTATGAACCAAATTACACCGATGAAGGACGTTGCATCCGCTGAGTGATATTATAAACTCACTACGGTAATGATTGGTATTGTGGTGGGCGTATATAGAAGTAATCCAAGAACCTGTTACAACAGCATTGATTTCAACGAGCTCCACATTCTTGACACCCTCGTACAGACCTTATCTAGACGGGATAAAATCAACAAAGTAAGCCGTTCCTCCAGCAGCAAACAACAATCTGAAGTGATTATCATGATACATTGCTCGATTAGACAAAACAATTGGAGATATTTGATCGTTAATCTGATACAAGTATTTCCAATATTTCTTTTTCGAATCATTGGGATCAAAGCAGGTAAAGAGAACACCTTTACCTTGAGACCGTTGATCAAGTAGATGAACACATTGATTTTTCTTGATCATGACACCGCCGACAAGTTTACCGTTAGTGACTTTGCAGAACGTGCCATCATTTTCAACTTTCGTCGAAGAAAAATCAATTTGTTTATCTTCAAGAGATAGCATTCTACCAAAACTAGCAGAGACACCGCTAATTTTTTCTAAGGTATCATTAACTTTTTGCAGCTTGTCTAGATCCTCGAATTCCCTGTTCATATTGGCTATTTTCTGTTCCTCCCAAGTTGTGTATTCATCTTTGATCTTCTTCATCTTTCTTGAAAACGCATCTGATTCTGTAATACCCTGTTCAAAAACAGCTTGCAGCAAACTTTTCCGATTGTTTTCGATTTTCTTAATAGCTTCTTCGGCACTGGACTCTATGTCCTCCCTTATTAAATCTCGCACGTCGTCTTGTAATTGTTTCTGTTCCTTGTACATGTTGGTAACGCTGTTTCGTAGCTGAACAAATGATTGCCATGCATCGTCTACGTGGCCTTGTTGTGTCTTCAAAGTTTTGGGAATATCCTCCAGCGGGATGACGTCACATGGTTGAGCTTTGTGATCGTTAAGTGCATATTCTACACATGTTACAACCGCATATTTCACGCAGCATTTGTCCATTTCATATTTTGGATGTTTTTGGCATCTTTTGACTGGATCTGTTAGTAATAAGCAAAATGTGTCAATAGTTTATGACGGAATAGAGCATTATTTAATCTGGTAATTGCGTGAAGGAATTTTAGAAAAGTTCTGTTTATGTCAAATCCTTCTTTCTTATCCTTTTCTTAATTATATTTTTATCTCTGGAAAGACTCAATGTTATATTTTAGTTTACGGCTAATTCGAATGTATCTTTTATAACGTTTGCTAACAGTAACTACATCACCAATTTTATGTTTATATATATTGTTTAAACGATATTTCTATCCCTAATTAATTAAAGTATTCCAAATTATACATCCAATTTTCATAAACCTACTAGAATAAAATAATGACTTTCTGTAGTTACCTGCTAGTATATTTGGAGAATCGATCGGATTACTTGAGACGTCCCCGTGGCTGTCAGAGAAGAAAGCAAGAAACCAACAGGGGAAGAGGAGAGGTAGGAGATAAACAGTGGAGGGACAAAGAGAGGATTAATGAAAGGGGGTAGGGAATAAACTGAAGAAGGACAAAGACAGAAAGGTGTGGAGAAAAAAGGGTGGAAGAGAGCTATGAGAAGAGGAGTGATAGGGGAAGGGGGAATAAGGGGAGAAGAAGGGGTGAAACAGAAGAAAGGCTTGTCATGTTTTTCCTGAATGTTGAGCCCATGAGGTTGAATGATGCGAAGACGTTGCATCCACAGCTGCTCTTTGCTGATTCGTACTAGTTCAGGACGGCTACCAAAGGATTAAATCCCCTGTAGGGACATGTCGTTAATGTTATGGTTGGGAAGGTTAAAGTGTTCTCCAACTAGGGGTCTCCATCTTCATGATGTTGACTGTGGATCTGTGACCATAGAATCGCTTCTTAAGGGTGGTTTTGGTTTCGCCAACATACTGGATGCCGCAAACTCTACAAGAGATCAGATAGATGACATTAGTGGTTGTGCAAGTGATGTGACCCTTAGTCTTGTGTTTGAGTTGCATGTTGTGGCTGGTGATGGAATTGGATTCAACAATGGCGTGGCTGCAGATGATGCATCTCGAAGTACGATCACATTTGAAAGTACCATGCTGAATGGGTGTGGGGTTAGAGGTTAGAGGTGGAACAGCATCACGCACAAGAAGGTCTCGTAGGTTGCGTGGTCGTCTGTAGGCTATAGTGGGTTTGCAGGGACGGCTCGTTGGAGTCTATCTGAAGTGAGGAGAATGTTGTGGTTGTTAGAGGTGATTTGCTGAAGAGGAGGAAGATTTGGGTGGAAAGTAACAACCAGGGGGAGCTTGTTCTTGCAATCTCGTCCCTTTTGTCCTTCACTGCCAAAGTAGATGATCGGGAAAGGGAGCGGACTCTCTGAATGGCTTCACGCACCCTTCTGGCACTATGACCCCTGGCAGTAAGGTGTTTGTCCAAAGCATCTGTATGACAAATGAAAGAGGAATTGTTAGAGCAAATGCGACGAATACGAAGTGCTTGACTATAGGCAATTCCAGACTTGCAGTGACGGGGATGGCAGCTTGAAGAGTAGAGATACTGGTGTGTGTCTGTGGGCTTGGCAGTGGCAGAGCGTCCATACAGTCACGGGGCGGATGCCCCCCTCCACCTGACGGACTCAAATGGACTGCTGGCGCCCTTTTCAGCTCTTTACGATGATAACATATGATAACATATTTTGTTAGACACTTTCCTCTAGTTTGTGTGTGTGTTTCTAAATAATTAATCCTAGAGATCTGTAGTGTTATTTGTATTGGTGCAATTAACACACATATTTATTTCACAGTACTTCTTCTATGTAATACAAAGTCTGCTTTGGCTTAGATAATGATCAACCTTTGTGCGGATCAATTAAACTGAACGGTAGTCTTCGAAACAAGGGTTGCTGGTGGCAAATAGAATCTATGCGAAGTGAATGCTATTTGACTGTATCAGCTCAAGAAGATATTGAACTAACATTGCACGCCTTTCATGTAACAACGGGAAGCGCTACGTACTACAATTTATTATGTACTTAGCAAGTGTTTACAAGTTTTTCACTATGAATTTGACAAGCCTGGTCATGATATTCGTCATAGTGTTATTTATTTCACCAGTACATTGTGACAAGAATACCGGTAATGTTGAAAGGGACATATCACCGAAATATGGATCCAAAACTGACAAATCTGTTTTGAATGTGGGCTCACGACAACAGAGGGAAGTAAAAAGAAGTAATCAAGCAACCGATGTGTTGGCAAATAACACTGCAGAAGGTGTGTATACTCATACAAAACGTTGCCAATGAATATATGTATTTTTTCTCTTTTAAGATTTTTCTTTTTTTAAATGATTGCAATTGGCACATTTGAATTGCTCAAAGAAAACGCTTTTTTATGAAAGCACTTAAACTCATTTGCTGGTTTATCCGTAATGAATATTGTACCTTACATTTTCAGAATTGTGGAAGAAGATTGAATGTGAATTGCTTATTATGAGGAACAAATTGGAGGTAATTTTCATTAAATTATAATTGTTTAATCAATTACTAGATATGTAGTAAAATATATGTTTATTTCATAAAGATGAACAATAATGATTTTTCAGCATTGACTAAAAATTTAGATTTTATTCACTAGTATTCTTTTGGTTTCCGTTTTAAATATCTGAAAAATGAAGTGAATCGGATGTTGGGAAAGGCTGAACAAAAATCCTAAACTCGATTTTCAAAAAAAGGTTTTTGCTATTCCCGAAAAGCCGTATGATGATCAAGTGATCCACAGTGATCTGTAACGTCATAATGATGATAACAAGTGAGCTCGCCTTAGACTACCTGTACTTCAGCTGCTTGTACTGACTGTGTTAGTTCAATTGCAACTTAATCTATATTACAAATAAATATGGATTTGCTCCCATTTTTGGAGGCACATGAGCTTCGTCTCCACATCTGTCAAGTTCAATGTCATCATTTTCGTTTTCTGGTTCATGCCCCGAAGATGTTAAAGATTCGCTGACGGGTGAATACGCATTCCAATTGAATGTAGCCAACAACTGGTTCTTCTTCGACTTCAATCTCGGATTCTGATAGGTTGGAGGCCATGTTTAGCGCAGTAGGCCTACTTCAATGAGCGTCAATGTATCAACGAATTTTGAGGCCGACATTGAAACTCATGGGTAACAGTCAGCATTAACGCTGTACAAAATGTAAATAATATGGGTCCAAGCCGGAAATAGGACAATAACCTCTCATCGATTGTTGAACTTAAACGTAAACATAAAATGCAGATAGGAGATTTGAATCACTTCGTGAGACCAGGGAGTTGTTATGGAACAACTCCTTGGTGATACATTCAACGGTCTAATTTTAAATAGAAGTTATTGATCCTGCTTTTTCTTGTCGGTTTAGTGAAGCCGACTACCCCAATGTAAATTACAGAAAATTCGGCCTCAGAGTCATCCCGGGCACAATTGAATTTGCCTGTGGCAAGGTCGCTAATAGGCCTAAAGTTAAACATGTTTGAGAGATTGATGCTTTTATGCTGCATAACTTATGTATAAACCGATAAATGCAAAATTAAGTGTTGGAACTGGGACACATGTTAGACATGAACAACCTAATGTCTATGTGGGGAAATAATCAACATGCAAATTTCAATTGGGGCATGGACGTCGCTTAGTGCGATTTTTTGGAGCCGAGATGTCTTGATACTCTCCATACGAATAGGACATGTGTGCATGCTCGAGCGAAAAACATCGTGTATTACTTACGGTAGATCACACACTGCCGCATGTGTTTGCAAAGTGTGGAAGTACCGTTTGCGGACTGCCGTGAAGCTTGGGTATAATTATTCCTCCTGAAGCCCAATCCACGAGACATGCAGGTGAATAAACGGATTAGTCATTAATTGTAGTGAGAAAATTGTTAAAGCTAGAATGGCCATCGATTGAGTTCAAATGCGGTGGATTTTTAAGCTCAATGTCACCTTTTTGTAGCATTTAATAACGTACGGAAAAAGAAACGTTTATGTCTAACTCAACAACAGAATTGCATAAAGGCGCTTCTTCTTTGCTTAGTTTGATTTTCTTTTTTAGATTACGTTTGAGACGATCATCATCATGCTAGTTTAAAAGGTGAGCACATTGATACAGCGTACCGTGTCATACCCGCCAACAACGCGATCTTGTGATCTACGTTACTTAGGGTCAGCTTGCGAATCAGTTATTCATATATCGGGAAATTGTTGTGAAAACCGTTGCAAATTTCGTTTAAAAATATCGTGTCTATACGTGGTGAAGTTCTCAAGAAACTCTGTGACATTAATTAACTATTTAAGTCTTGAACAGTACACCGGACATGTAAACTAGAGTAACAGTGATGTTGACGCGAAATGCACGCACAGCTCCGTACTGAACAGCGCACTACAGAAATGATCATCATAGTGACGTCATTCACTGACCTGAGTGCTGTTCAAGGTCGTTGAATTGTTTGCACATTTCTAAATTCGTATCAATTACGGAAACGAAGAAACGATGATTTAATTTCCCTTTTTGATAACTTCCTGGTGGGTTATTTGTTTTTAGAAAAAAATAATATAAACTGCACTATATATGTAAAGGAGAGATTTTTTTCTGTCATTTTATCGTTCATCTTTAATCTTGGTTTCCTAAATTGCTGTTCAAAGTTTCAAACACTGGAAGGCAGTACGTGCCATTTGTTTCTTCCTGCTAACGAGTGTTGGGTATATAAGTGATGTTATGTATCCGACTGAATGTTAAGTGTGAAGTTATGCTTACAGCTTCACATGTCTTGTTGACCTTCGTTGTGAATGAGAGTTTGGTTAGCTCAGCAATATCACTATTGTATCTCTGACTTGAAACCGACAAATTTGTGTATTTGCAAAACAAAATTGGACGCCAAAGGCGGTCATATTTTTCTTTCTTTTTCATTGCAGTTCCTCCTTGCAAAGGATGTATTCTATCAGTTGTTTAGAAAAGACGAATATGATCCTATTTATCTCTTGTTGAATCGTACCGAAGTGTTGAATACATCAATAAAGAGCGGTATAAAGTTATTAAAACCTTTCATTTCCGTTAGAAGGATAATAACTAAGCTACAAAGGAAGGTGACAAATGCAGAAGACGTAAAGAGATATCTTGTTTCGATTCGTCAATTTTCGAGGGATCTTCCAGCTCACAGGCAAGAGAATCTTTATGATATGAATGATGTAATAAACATTTGGTCTGATATAATCCAATATCTCGATTTGAAACAAGAATCGGATATCTCCTTTGGTGATACTGATTCACATGGTAGGGTAAATCCAAGATGTCGCTTTCTTGAGATGCTCTTCCAATCATATCAATTGCTAAACAATGACGGAAATATCGCTGAAGTTCTTAAGCTGGCGAATGCCTTGATTGTTGATGACGTCGTTGTTACGAAATTGAATGATTTCAAGAGTTTTGTCAAGTTTGTTGAAGGTTTGGAAGAACATCCAAAGTTTGATCGGCCATTAATTGCTCTACAAAATGTAAATGACGGCGGACCATACATGGAATGCAAAATGGCAAATGAAAATGTTGAAACGTGGGGAAATGACATGATGGAGGACGGAACTGATGAATTGCACAGAGAAACACATGGGAGCGAACTTATGGACATTGATACCGCTAAGCAGAGAGAAGAAGCTGATACAAAGGAAGAATTGGACATGGATTTACGAGAAGAGACAGATAATTTCGGCGAGGACGAAAATGAACAGCGCGCTGAAACAGTTAATGACATTAAATCTGAATGCTTACATACAAAGACAAATAAGAGGGAACTTCTTGAAAAGGAAACACCAAAATTAATTAATTTTAGGGTAGACACCGGAACAGAAGATAAGGGAAACATGCATATGCTAGAAAAAGATAAAAACGAACAACACAATTATGGAAGTGCACCAATAAAAACGTTTGCAGCGCGTATGGGAAAATTTTCTGGATCAATGGTTTTCTCTATTGAATTCGTTATATTTTATACCATTGGGTTAGTCATAGTCGCACTGTATCTACTGATACAGAGCTTGTTACATACAGAGCATACACAATAAATATACAGCTTGCTAACGTCGGTAATTAGACACTAGTGTATAGTCATTACATACAGCTGCGGTCAATAAACCACGGCACCGTGTACAAACGGTACAGCGATGGAAGTCTCAGGTCCAGCTAAAGATAACAGGGTATCACGTTTCATTACTGTCTGCATTTTGTAGCGACAAGAGAAAAACTTAAAGTTAACTTTTTCACAGGGCGGCACGCGGTTTGGGGCGAGTCTTCAATGCCTTTAAATGGTTTTGTATGTAAGTGTAAATATATATTTTTTATGCTTCTTTCTCTCCTTCACATGCTGCGTAAATTTTACTCTTTATAAGTAGTAATTAGACTTTGAAACCATTACTTTCTTTGTTTACTTGTTTTGCTCTGTCTGTAACAACTTCCCTAATTCCTGCTCTTTTCTTAGAAAGAGCAGGAATTCCATTATTAGAATGCAAACGTAGTCTTGGGTGGTTAACCCTGATTGGTTATAAGTGTTGCTCATGGTACCAAGGGTGTAAGTTAGGCTAATTAGAGGGGTTAAGTTGGTCACATGTTTATATGATGTGGTTTAGGAGGAAGAGTTGTAGTATTCTTGTGAGCCAGTCAAGGGTATGAGTAGAATCTGGGCACTCTTGAGGTTAAAGTTTGTCCACTGTGTAGATATGTAGTAGTTGTTGTTAACTAAGCTGTCAACCTTGTCTTATAAATATGTATCTTAACTTTTCTGGAGGAATTATTTGTTGGAGGAATTATTTGTAAATTGTATACATCTTGTTTACTGTGCTTATTTACTTTTTAATGCAATTGATGGAACGGAGAGCTGTCATTTAGTCAATGTTTTAATAACAATGTACCTGGACTTTCTTCTTTCCTTGGGAAGGACACCAATCGAACTGATGTGTTAAGTTCATATATCGCGAATGCCCACCGTCACTTTTTGTAATTACTGTTATCTGCCGGACATTCATTGACCATTTTGATCACACATGGTGCATACCAGTCATCGGGTGTCTACCGTTTAATTTAATAACTCTGGGACACAAAACCATTCTATATGATTTATTCACATGGTCAAGAGGTTTCTAGCCAGCAACAACAAAGCAAACAGCCGACATGAATACAGTGCTACTGGAAGATACAGACCCGCCTGCCAGCAAAGCCTATCTCTTGTGTTATTAATGTGCACAATATAATAGTTTTGTGGCCACCTGACACTCCCTAGTTAGTTGAAACCTTTTATCCACAATTAAGTGTAAATTGATACCTGTTTTAAGTATAATTGTATGACAGTGCGTTCATTTGAAGTGTACTTTGCCAAGTTTTCTCACCTTGCATATTTACTTAAATGTTGAAGCCGAGTTATTAAAGTTACAAACTGAATCTAGCAGCCAGTCTTATTCTTTATTTAGCCTGTTGTATTCAAAATAAAGTGGTTAGCTGTCCCCACACTTTGTAACCACTAGGGGGGATCCCAACAAGCCTGCTGGTCAGCTAGCTGCTGACAAGAACCCCATATTCCGCATCTTTTACATTAGCAACATGAAACACTGAAGCTGTCAAAAGGAAAGTTATAGCCGAGTAGATTAATCATCGTTTGTTGTATCGTGTTATGTTCGTTCGTATCGAATATTGTATAATTATACATGATGTACATATCTCAAGACGAAGAAGTATTTAGATACATTGGAGTCAAGAAAAAGCTTTCGTTCAGCCCAAGCTGTAACATTGATTAGTGTTATTCAACAGAGACTCCACAGATCAACTATCGGGTATAAGTTAGGTTCTAAGATGCATAGTACCGAAGCAACACAACTACGTTAGTGTGAGACTGTGTAGATTGATATTTGCTTGAAACCTGAATAAATTTGACGATCAATCATCCTGGTTACACAGGGTAGTGCCTTTCATTTTCTTACGATCCTGCATTTCCCCCGTATCATGAGATTTTATCTTTACGCTCAAATGAAAATATACGGGAGGGGGAGGGAGAGGGAGGAAAATGTTCCATATTACTAAAGGATGCCAGCGAGAATTCCACAACATCAGGAACAATTCGATGATTTGACAGTTTATTAACTCCAAACAACTGTCACGTTGGTGCAGTTGTGTGTTTTGCCCCATCTTGACTATTGCAATGCTCTCCTCATTGGATTAAATAAACATCTTCCTAATAAGCTTCAACGTGTTCATAACTGTGCTGCTGGAAAACACCAACACCAAAAAACACCAACATATAACATCAATTCTTGAAGAGCTTCACTGGCTTATAGTTGCGGACACAATCAATTATCAAATTCTTGTCCTTGTGTTCAAAGCAGTGAATGGTTTAGCCCCAAATTACCTACTACAGGAGCTTCTCCAAGAATACAGACCTAGCAGGGTGCTTCGTTCAAGCGTACAACGTATGCTATCTCTTCCTTGTTCACACTTCCACCTATGGGGATTGTTGCTTTGCTATATCAGCTCGACAGCTCAAGATGGAGAACAATTCAGCATGTGTCAACTTTCCAGAAAGAACTCAACATTTGTTTGATAACTGTTGATAACTCTTCTTCCTCCTCTTCCTTCTCTTCCCCCTCTCCCTCTTCCTCATCTTTCTATTATTCCTATTAATCCAATTATTCTTATTATAATTATCCTCTCCCTCTCCCTCCACCTCTCCCTCTCCCTCTCCCTCCCCCTCTCCCTCCACCTCTCCCTCTCCCTCTCCCTCTCCCTCTCCCTCTCCAAATCTCGCACGTCCTCTTGGAGTTGATTCTGTTCCTTGTACATGTTGGTAACGCTGTTTCGTAGCTGAACAAATGATTGCCATGCATCGTCTACGTGGCCTTGTTGAGTCTTCAAAGTTTTGGGAATATCCTCCAGCGGGATGACGTCACAAGGTTGGGCTTTGTGATCTTTAAGTGCACATTCTACACATGTTACAACCGCACATTTCACGCAGCATTTGTCCATTTCATACTTTGGATGTTTTTGGCATCTTTTGACTGGATCTGTTAGTAATAAGCAATTTGTGTCTATAGTTTATAACGAAATAGAGCATTGTTTAATCTGGTAATTGCGTGAAGGAATTTTAGAAAAGTTCTGTATATGTCAAATCCTTGATGTTTTTTATCTCTAGAAAGACTCCATGTTATATTTAGTTTACGGCTCATTCGAATGTATCTTATAACGTTTGTTAACTGTAACTACATCATCAATGCTATGTTTATGTATATTGTTTAAACGATATTTCTATCCCTGATTAATTAAAGTATTCTAAATTATACATCCATTATCATAAACCTACTAGAATAAAATAATGATTTTCTGTAGTTACCTGCTGGTATATCCGGAGAATCAATCGGATCACTTGAGACGTCCCTGTGGCTATCAGAGACATCTTTAGAGGCAAGTGGGGAATGATTGTTTTTATCTGAAAAATATTTGGTAGTTTGTTCATCGATCAAGAGGATGAAAGAGCAAATAATGCTTTGCATTGAATAAAAATTTAGAAATGAATAAGTTTATCAGATAATTTCTTAGGGTTAAAATTACACACGGAGTGTCGTCCCTTAGCCATCTAGGAAGGGGTGTTGAAATTAACACTAGATGTTTTAATCCTTTATTTGTTTTAGTAACTGTGTAAGATGTACGTCTTTGTAATGATTTTTCCGGGCATCAAACCTCGAAGTAGAAACTCTAAACAACCGAAACATCAGGATTGTAATCTAGGTGTATGTTTGTAATGAAGTTTTGATTATTTCATGATGACCTTATACACAGTGATGAAAAGATAACACTAACGCGGGGAAATAATCTTTATACTAGTATCACAATAAATTAATTATTTTTTCAACCATTTTCATTAAGCTCTTTGTTTCTTAAGGATAACTCAAGAATAAACTTTTGGAAATGTTGATTCATTAAAATATTGCTCGTAAACCTGTCATTTTAGCATCAGAATATATATATGTATTCTTGTAATCAAGTAGCTTTCCATGAGCCACCATATTCTGAACATCCGCTAGTAGTTTAAGAAACTTATCAACATTGTCACAAGTAACAAATCCAATCTTCTCTAATGTGTCGACAAGTTGAAATAAACTTTTTATTTTTGAACGATCACTGCGAGGGATATCCAATTTGAAGGTCATCTTCTGGATCTCGTCTTCAGTCAGTTCCTTGGCCACGTCAACTAACGCAGAACGATAGTCTTCCTTTTGCTTTGTCATCCTTATAATTATGACGATTAATGTAAATTAAATAATACGAACTTAATGTGTAAATATGAGCAAATATATTTTACTTATAAGGCATAACAAACTAGACTTGCTGTGCGATTGTATTGGTATTATAGTATCACTATGGCTTCTCAGTACAAGTAGTACACAGAAACAGAGAACATACAATGCATGTTGAAAAAAATGTCATACTAGGATGTATTATCCTATTCCAGCTCTAAAGCTAACAGCTTTACAAGTACAGGTGGAAAATTTTCAACACCGTTATTATTTCTGACTCATAATGCAAAGTGTAAAGTACAGCATCATTAAGAATAGTGTACAATCCAGACGCACAGCGACTTGCGCAACGTTTCAAAGTTGAAAGATGACAATCTTAATTTACCAGACTGATTTAGGTAGTGGATTTAGTTGTACGAAAGGACAAGGGTTGTACAAATGACTTTATAAAACTTGGATGTCGCACTGGAGTGTTTAATACTAACCCCCGTGCAGGGACGTATAGCTAAGGCCTGATGATTGAGGGGGGGGGGGGTGTAGTGGCTGAAATTCCAACTGGATGGGTTTTGGAGCCAGAAAATTCCGACTGCTGCCTTGTACCCCCCACCCGCACTAATCGTCAACGATACGGTCAGTGTCAGTCAGACATCCCATCTTCCGCGACTGCACTTTTGTTCCTAACTTTTTTCGATACAATTGTACCTTATGGGGCAAAGTTTTTGCTTATGTTGATGGCCCTTTTAAACTTCCGTAGATTAGCATTGAGTGTTTTAATTGTAAAACACAGAGACAATGTATATCCCAACGACGTAGCCAGGAATTTGAAAGGGAGAGATTTCTTTGCGATTGATATGGGGGAGGGGTTTAAGGAGAGGGGGTGTCCCCCTCACCTTTGAGATATTTTTGAACAATTGAAGGTCCTTAGATGCGATCTGGTGCAATTTGTTGCCAGTTTCATTATGATCATATGATATCATATTATCAGCAGATTTTGTTTCCTGTTTGAATTCTGTTACATGTTCTTTTACATAATATATCAGAAAGACAAACATAGTGCTCTTTTACAATTTTTCCAGAAGGATGATTCTTGTTTATTGTCCAATGTCTGAACTTTAATACATTTGACGAACTTAACTGATGGACAATATAAACTTTCATATATTGTAAGACAGCCAGATTTGCAGTGGCCTAAAAAAAATATCGTTATCGCCTTGTATTAGCAGTGTAATAATTATGTATAGGAAGTACGTATCACGTACGATTGCTAGCTTAGCTTCATAACATGCTGTTCGTGCAACAACTTAGGAAGAATCATAGAAAGGATGAAAACGCACGTTGTCGTCGTCGTTTTGCATACGGTTCGTGACATTCCTTCGAGTGAGGTTAGGTAGGCAATATGTATTTTATTACGCAGTGGCCAGCTGTAGGTTTGAAATAGGCTATAGGCTAAATTTAGCCAATTGCATCTGCCATACTAAGTAAGTAGTTGAATCAGTAGGCCTGAATGTTATTATGATTATAATCGAGTTAACGGAGCTGACGAGTATTTAAGATCAAAAGAGCACTGACCAAATACCATGCTAAAAAAAAACAGTTTTTAAACATTTTTTTCGACACTCAAAGGGGGGAGCAGTCGCTCCCCTGATCCCCCTGGCTACGTCCTTGGTATATCCTGAACTTACTTGAAGCTAGCGAACAGGGTCGACCCACCCAATAGCAAAATTAATACATAAATTATCAGAATTGAAGCTGGCGAACGTTGTATTTTTTTTAGAGTATTCAAAATCATACAAAGTTTTGTATGGTGGAGTATAAGGATCGCGAGATACAATTTCTCAATGTGACGAGAAAAACGTGGTAAATATGACTGATTAAAGGTCAATTTTGATCGAAAATTTTATGTCACCCACAAATTACAAGAACATATGAAAATAAGAGTGCGACAGTCAGAAAAATTAGAGTGCGACAGTCGGAAATTCCGAATTGAAGCTGGCGACAGTCGGAAATTCCGACAGTCGGAAATTCCGACTGTCGCACTCAAATTTTCCAACTATCGTCATTTTTACCAAGATTGGGGTGAGACACCCCCCACCCCCCCCCCCCCTCTAGCGACGTCCCTGCCTCCGTGTATAGGATTCTCCTTGAGAAATGAAAGCAAACCACAAATATGGCATTCTGGGACATCTTTAGACCAGACTTTAAACGTGCAACGTTGTCCTACCAAATACTCTTTATTTATTTATTTTTGTGGCTTGTTTAAAATTCAGGTGTGCACCAGTATCACCAGTCTTATTCTCAATATAAATAACTAACTACAGACTCATTTTCCCACACGCCCTAACCAAAACGTGGCATACTCCAATTAGAGTCTATATTAATCCACCCGAGTGTTCTCCTCCAGAAAAGTGCCAAGAAGCAGCAGAAGAACATCTTATTGACCTTTTATCAATCAGTATCTGTGTTTTGTTGCTTGCAAATTAAGAGCATGAATGTTAATATATGTCTTTTTTAAAAATTGGGTCAATTGATATGTCATAAATTTGGACCAAAGTAGTTGCTATGGTGTGTAAAAATGGTTTTCAGGAAAACGTCGGAAGAATTCACCCTTAACACACTGTGTACTGCGTATATTGAAATCTCTGAAGTACATCTTGACGGACCTAAAATGATATATGCATATAAAGCTGTTATTGTTTTTATTGTGACGACTACCAAAAAAGTATCATTTTGGAATTTAACAACAAAATTATATTTAAGGTGGCATACTCCTATTAGAGCCTATATCAATCTGCTTGGGTGTTCTCCTTCAGTTATGTTATATGAAGTAAAAATATTGATTTATTTTTATTTTAAGTGCTAGAATTCTTAAATTTGGATCAAAGTATTTGCTATGGTGTGTAGAAATGGTTTCAAAGAAAAAGTCTGAAGATTTAACGCTGAATTTTACGCATAATCTAGTATTTCAGTCTAAAAGTACCACAAAATGCACATGTGCATCTATTCATGTCTTCTGAGCATGCCTGGTTAGTTTTTCCTTCCCAATAAAAAGTACCAAAAGCAGCAAGAGAACATCTTTATTAATATGTTATCAATCAGGATCTGGTTTTCTGTGGCTTTCATGTTAAAGAGCATGTATGGAAGTACATGTAGTACAAAAGTAGGGTCAATTGATACAATTTTAGTTCCCTCTACAGCTCCCATGAGAAGAATTGGTTTCTTAATAAGTCAAGATGTTTGTTGCGAGTGACGTAAACGTACGACTTTCATCTGCATGGTCATCTGCACGGTCATGAATGGCCAACTTGTTAACTAGTGAGAACTTTTATCAAGGCTTAGAGACCACATTACTGTTATGATATAGTGTCAATGGGCTTACACCCGAACTTCGCTATTTAGTAATGAGATATCTGGTTGTTCGATTTTGTTTACAGAATTAGTTTGGTGTACCGTGCAACAATCACAGTAGCCTGAAAGTGTAACCATTAATCTTCTAAAATGACTTTATGTTATATGTATGTTATATGTTTCGATATCTTTATTATTTGTTCAGTTTAAATGTTACACATGTAGGACTAAACTACATATAATATAAAAATCAGGATAATTAATGTCATTTTAGGGTGTTTGAAAAGTTTCGTTGTTGTATCAGGAAGATTTCCTAACGACCACTGTCACTTAGGTTGTGAGCCCCTACCAATGGATTCTACAAACCAAACTACAAAGTTCAACCATTAGAGTATCCATGCCTCATTACTTTCACTAAAAACTACTTATTTACTAATTCAAAAGCTAACTGTACTCGGTGTCCCATCAGATGTTGTAATGCTCGTGGAAGACCTATACTACAACGCCAATGGTAGCCTGCATTGGAAGTCGGTGTAACTGAAAGTTTTGAGACGCCTGTCGGTGTGAGGCCACTTGTCTCCAACGCTTTTCAACCTTTACACTGAGTGTCTAATGCGGGAATGGTATACACAAACAACCCAAATTACCTCACCAAATATCGATGGCATAGAGATGAAGGAGGCAAGTTACGCCGATGATCTGGTAATGCTTGCTCTAAATGCGGAAGATGCTGAGGCCATGCTGGACATCCTTGGTAGCATATCTGAGAGCTACGGCCTACACATCCACCCTGGTAAGACGGAGTACATGGTCTTCAGCAGCACTTTCGACAATCATACCATTTCTTTTCGTGAAAACTCAACGCCCCGTGTGCAATCTTTCAAGTACCTTGGGGTCACAATCAGTCACGATCTCTGCGACTCAAAAGAAATCAGTATCCGCATCGGCACTGGGGTAAGGCTGCTATTCGTAAATGCTCGTACATACATAGTCCACGTGTTAGCAGCGAAACGAAAGTGAGACTGGCTAAAGCCCTAATTCTTTTTAGGGTTTTATACGGTGCATCCACACTGACTTTGAAGTCGGGTGATTTGAAGAAGTATGACAGTCTGAGAAGGTCAATCTGGCGTACAATGCTTAATATCAGGTGGCAAGACCATGTTTCAAACGAAAGGCTGCATGAGATGATTGGCGGTCGGTGGTGTTTCTCATCCAATGACATCATTCGTAGGAAAACCGGCAAGACAGGGTGGCTTTGCACGTGCTGCGATTGGTGGTCTTCCTGCCGGTACTCATCAGGGCCCTGGCAGACCTCGTCTTCGATGGGTCGACAATATTATTTCTTGGTCAGGACTGTCATCTGCCAAACTCGTCGATGCTGGCATACAACATGTTAAAATCAAACCTATGACAATTGTACATCACCGTTATGATTTGCGTAGTAGAGGGCTTCGACAGGTTCTACCTTATGAAGAAACATGATATTTGATTAATTACACGTACATAAGTTGTTGTTTTTCTGTAAAACGTGTACAAAATTATACATAAGATAATACTAATAATAATAATAAGTAATATTTATATAGCGCATAATCAGCAAAGCTGCTCAAAGCGCTTTACAAATGTAAAACCTAAAAACAAAGTGTAACAAATACCTAAATATTAACTATATAGAACCAATAAGGCATAACATTAAAAAGCCCTAAAGCAACTATATAAAAACGCCCGTACTAAATGATGATAATTAAAGCCCTAAACGCATATAGTCCAAACAAATTCAGAAATATTTACATAGTAAAACAGTTTTAAGGAAAGAATACACAAAAGATTAAAGAATAGTCAATAATTAAATATAAATAAGTATGAGAAACTAAGTACAATAACACAAATATTGTAAAAGCCTAAAACAGGTAGTAGTAAACACCCAATACTAAAATATAATAAGTAGAACCCTAAACGTAGTAAACAAAAATGTTAAGAATTAAGTAAATAGTTACAAACGTAGTATGCATATTACAAATTAAAACACAGTCATTTACGCAGTAAATGCGAGTCTAAAATAATGTTTTCAAAGCAGTTTTAAAAGTGGTAAGAGAATTACATACACGGACAGAGTTCGGCAGGCGTTCCATAATTTGCGCTGACTGAGAAGGCTATGTCGCCGGCCTTGCATCTTGTTCTCTTCTCCTTGAGCAATTCCTATAATGATGACCGTAGGGTTCATTTAGGTTTGTACGGTGTAAGGAGACAAGACAAAATCCAGACGGGACGTGATACTAGCGTTGACCAATGTAGCAGTGGCATCACGATTCAGAAGATATGTGATATTTGGCGGAGATGCGAGTAGCAAGTCCTAACAACACTGTTAATATGGGAGATCATGCCTAATTCTGAGTCTAAAACGGCTCCTATGTTACGTGCTGATAAACTTGCAGCAGCCTTTGTAGTTCCTATCGTAATTTCTGTGATGTGTGACAGAAACTTCTTTGTACTTCTTATACATATAATCAGAAATTCGGTTTTAGCATTATTCAATTTCAGGTGGTTGTCCGTCATTAATTCTCGTATTTCTGAAATCGCACATTGGTCAACGCTATTATCACGTCCCGTCTGGATTATGTCAATAGCCTGCTCTTTGGACTCCCCAACTCGAAAGCTGGAACTTGTTCAAAATAATGCTTCTCGTAATGCCGTGCAAATAGAATTATTGCATTAGAAAAGTCATTGCTACATTTAAAATAGTGAGCGTGGTATCAAATATCTGCTTCTTTGAATCTTCATCCAACAAACCATGTTCTTTCATTTCTCCTTCTAGTGTTACTTTATCGATGGAATCACTACCAATGATGGAGAAGTAATTAACGGGAATGCTGATTATCCATCATTTTATGATTTTGTTAGACGCTTTCCTCTAGCTTGTGTGTGTGTTTCTAAATAATTAATCATAGAGATCTGTAGTGTTACTTGTATACGTGCAATTAACACACCCATATTTATTTCACAGTACTTCTTCTATGTAATACAAATGGTCAACCTTTGTACGGAACAATATAACTGAACGGTAGTCTTCGAAACGAGGGTTGCTGATGGCCAATATAATTCCTCTATGCGTAGTGAATGCTATTCTACTGTATCAGTTTAAAAAAAAATTGAACTAATATTGCACGCCTTTCATGTAACAACGGGGAGCGCTACGTACTACAATTTATTATGCACTTAGCAAGTATTTACCAGTTTTTTATTATGATTTTGACAAGTGCGGTTGTGATATTTTTCATATTAGCGTTATTTAGTGAGTCACCAATACTTTATGACAAGAATACCGGTAATTTTAAAAGGAACATATCACCGAAATTTTGATATAAAACTGACCAATCTGTTTTCAATGTGGGCTCACACCAGATGGAAGTCTATAGAAGTAAGCGAACAACCGATGTGTTGGCAAATTACACTGCAGAAGGTGTGTATATTCATACAAAAAGTTTTCAGTGAATATATGTATTATTTTTTTTTTTTAAGATTTTTTCTTTTTTTAAATGATTGCCAATTGGCACATTTGAATTGGGCATGAAAGCACTTAAACTCATTTGCTGGTTTATCCGTAATGAATATTTTACCTTACATTTTCAGAATTGAAAGGCGACATTACGTGGACGAAGATTGAACGTGAATTGTTTATTATGAGGAATAAATTGGAGGTAACTTTCATTAAATTATAATTTCTCAATCAATTAGTAGATATGTAGTAATATATATTTTTAATTTTTAAAGATGAACAATAATGATTATTCTGCATTAACCAAAAATTTAGATTGTTTTCACTAGTGTTCTATTGGTTGACGTTTTAAATATCTAAAAAATGAAGTGAAGCCGATGTCGGGAAAGGCTGTAAAAAATCCTAAACTTGTCGATTTTCAAAAAAAAAAGGGTTTTTGCTCTTCCCGAAAATCCGTATGATGATCAAGTGTTCCACGGTGACCTGTGACGTCATAATGATGACAACAAAGTGAGCTCGGCTTAGACTATCTGTACTTTAGCTGCTTGTACTGAATGTGTTAGTTCAGTTGCAACTTTATCTATACTACAATCAATATGGATTTGCTCCCATTTTTTGAGTCACATGAGCTTCATCTCCACATTGGTCAAGTTCGATGTCATCATTTTCGTTTTCTGATTCATGCCCCGAAGATGATAAAGGTTCGCTGAAGGGTGAATACGCATTCCAATTGAATGTAGCCACCAACTGGTTCTGGATTCTGATCGGTTGGAGGCAATGTTTAGCGCAGTAGGCCTACTTCAATGTGCGTCAATGTATCAACAAATTTGGTCCAAGCCAGAAATAGGACAATAACCTCTCATCGATTGTTGAACTTAAACGTAAACATAAATTGCAGAGAGGAGATTTGAATCACTTCGTGAGACCAGGGAGTTGTTATGGAACAACTCCCTGGTGAGACATTAAACGGTCTAATTTTAAATAGAAGTTAATGATCCTGCTTTTTCTTGTCGTTTTAGTGAAGCCGACCACCCCAATGTAAATTACAGAAAATTCGGTCACAGAGCCATCCCGGGCACAATTGAATTTGCGTGTGGCAAGGTCGCTAATAGGCCTAAAGTAAAACATGTTTGAGAGATTGATGCTTTTATGCCGCATTACTTATATATAAACCAATAAATGCAACATTAGGTGTTGGAACTGGGACACATGTTAGACATGAACAACCTAATCTAATTTCAATTGGGGCATGGACGTCGCTTAGGGCGAGTTTTTTGAGCCGAGATGTCTTGATACTCTCCATACGAATAGGAAATGTGTGCATGCTCGAGCGAAAAACATCGTGTATTTCTTACGGTAGATCACACACTGCCGCATGTGTTTGCAGAGTGTGGAAGTACACTGTAAACATAACTGAGTCCAGCCGACTAAAAAAAATTAGTCCAGATGGTGTCTGAATTGACGAAGTTTTATTAGTCATACTCAGTTCCCTGACTAAGTTATATTAGTCACATGACAAACAATATCTAGTCCTACTGACCAGCTTTTTTTAGTCCTGCAGCGGTGTCTGAATTGACCTATCTTTTTAGTCCAGCGACTAATTATTAGTCATGCGAACCTCGACTAACGATTATTAGTTATGATGAAAGGATATTTGAATGACCCTAAATCATGAAATTCCTGAGAAAAAAATGGTTTGTTGGTAGTATTAAAATTCAAAGTTGACAAAATTCGAACAAGTAATCTGATAAATTGAAATATGTGTACACATGCAACTGCAGAACAACAAAATTAGTCTACTTGTCTCATAAGAAAAACACGGACTGGTTATTTAATTACAGCAACAATCACGTACCAAGCTTAGTTAAGAACTTAAAGAAAATTATAAACAGACGCACATTTTCTGATTTAACAACAAAACTGTATTATAAACTTCCTAACAAGGTACAATATTAGTGGAACAGTTTACAGAACATATTTAAAATAAAACAACTGCTTAATAGACAATGGTTAATTGCATAATCATGAACGTTTCTTGTTTTGGCAAGTTGGGCCTAGTGCAACGTTTAAGCTTGCTTCAATCCTTTAACATAGATGATGATCCCCTCTCCATACTTCTTTAGGCCCTCTTCCAACAGGGAGGTGATGGAGGAATGACCATCAATCCTTTTAAATTCCTGGAGTAACTGAGTGTGACAAATGAGAAAAACAACAAAAATTAGTATGCTTCCCTTGGAATTTTTTACCATAAAGAAGTACAGTAGCATAAAAGCTGAAGAAATCTTAAAATCAGATTAGATTTCCATGCAACCGCTTTTCCTATGGGTAATTGACACTGAAAAATGTGACTCACATGTGCGTCACTTTATCTAAATTTTGCACAGGAGTGACTCTGGGGTGGGTCATTGTAGCTGAGATAAACAATAAAAAACATTAAATTTTGTGTCAACATTGTGACTGACGGGTGCGTCATCTTACATGAGATGTTAGTTGTAAATGTGACTGATGGGTGCGTCAATGTACGCAATTGCTGACTCACATTGGGTCAATGATTGACCATGTCCGGGGTAAGTGGGGTGAGTCATTCAATTGACAAGTGTATAATACTTACTATACGTACTACCGAAATCAAATTCAGGCAAAAAATATTGGGAAATATTTGTGAAAACAATATTTTGCAAATCTTGGATTGGCCCATGCCTATTTTTTTATCCTAACTTAAGCACTTACCTACGATCTAAACTTCACTTAACATAAATAGACCTATAACAAAAATCTTAAAAAACAACACCATATTGACGTTAACACATATTGATCAATAGTAGCTGGATAAATACTATTCCAGAAGCCATGTCACACTCACAGTAAACACCCCACATTCTCTTTATTCTAAATTTGAGGGGTTTTAAGAACATACTGTACAATACAGTAACCACTGACTTGTTTTTTAAGTAAGCCAGTGCCTTGCTGTAGTGTCTACTTACATAGTTCAATCATTATCTAGGGCTCTGTCCAGACACCACCAACAATAGGCCTGTCTCATAGTCTCTACTCGTAGACCTCAAAAACAGAATGACCTCAATCAATCTCATAAATTTAGGCAATTGCCCTTCTGCTTCAAATTGGTCTAATCTATCTGGAGACACAGCCATCCTCCGATTTATACTGCATAGGCTAGGCTACAGTAGTCTGGACTTAGCCTAAACTTACACACACTCCTCAGGCACTCGTAAGATTATGTGTATAGGCCTATGTTGTGTAAGGGCTACACATACACTGTACGTAACGAGTTCATGTGGGCTTACCGATTGGCGTCTAACTCGCAGGCACTCGTCGTAACGCTATCTATTTGTATAGTATAGTAACACTCGTAACGTTATATAAGTGCGGATAGATAACGTTACGAGTGCAGGTGATCTATTTAAAGCCTACTTCTTTGGGCCTACTGATTGGTATATTAAGCCTACACGTAATTTCAATGGCACAAAGCCCTACGCTAACCTAACATTCAACCTAACGTAGAAACGTGTAACATTAGGTTGAACCGCGCTAAATTGCTACACTCGAAATTGTCTTTACCCGAAAAAAGGTAAATATCGCCAAAGTTCAAGCAATAAAATTACTCACCGAAATTGAGAAGTCATTTTTAGTTTCTTTTTCTCCTAAAGGGATGTATTTCGCTAATGAATATGAGAGTTTTTTGATGATTTCTTTGAGCGCAATTTGGTTTCTTCGATGACGCCGTTCGCGAATTTCTCAACTACTGTGTGAATGACGAATCCAACGCATGCGCACAGACGTACGAACGTTGATGTTTGACAAGCTCATTTCGTCCAGCTGCTATATGTACCTGTTTGCACATGGAGGACGAAGTTATCAACTTGGCATGACTAACTTCACTTCGTCGATCAGATCATATGTTCTATAGAGCGAAAATGACCCGACGAAATAAATTAGTCACCAGGACTAGAATTTGGTATGGGTATGACGAAGTTATGTTTACAGTGTACCGTTTGCGGACAGCCGTGAAGCTGGGCTAGAATTATTCCTCCTGAAGCCCAATCCACGAGACATGCAGGTGAATAAACGCAATATTTTAATTAATTGTAGTGAGAAATTGTTTAAGCTAGAATGGCCACTCGATTGATTTCAAATGCGATTGAATTTTAAGCTCAATGTGACCTTTTTGTTGCATTTAATGACGTACGGAACAAGAAGCGTTTATGTCTAACTCAACAAAAGAATTGCATAAAGGCGCTTCTTCTTTGTTTAGTTTGAGACGATCATCATCATGCTAGTTTAACAGGTGAGCACATGCATACAGCGAACTGTGTTATACCCGCCAACAACGTGACCTTGTGATCTACGTTTCTTGGGGTCAGCTTCCAAATCAGTTATTCAGATATCGGGAAATTGTTGTGAAAATCGTTGCAAATCTCGTAAAAGAATCTTGTCTATACGTGGTAAAGTTCTCAAGAAACTCTGTGACATTAATTATCTATATAAGTCTTGAACAGTACACCTGAAATTTAAAATTAAAGTAAGAGTGATGCTGATACGAAATGCACGTACAGCTCCGTACTGGACCGTACACTACAGTTAAAGATCATCATAGTGACGTCATTCACTGACCTGGGTGCTGTTCAAGGTCGTTGTGGTGTTTGTTCTAAATCCGTATCAATTACGGAAACGATGATTTAATTCCCCTTTTAGATAAATTCCTGATGCGCTATTTGCTTTGAAAAAAAAAATAAGTATGTTGCTTGGTAACAGATAAAGTAAACTATATATGAAAAGAGAGATTTGTTTCTGTCATTATCGTTCATCTTTAATCTTGGTTTCCTAAATTGCTGTTCAAAGTTTCAAACACTGGAAGATAGTGCCATATGTTTCTTCCTGCTAACGAATGTTGGTTATAAAAGTGATGTTATGTATCCGACTGAATGTTTAGTGTGAAGTTATGTTAAAGCTTCACATGTCTTGTTGACCTTCGTTGTGAATAATGGTTTGTGTTAGCTCAGCAATATCATTATTGTAACTCTGACTTGAAACCGACAAATTTGTGTATTTGCAAAACTACGTTGGACGCCAAAGACGATCATAATTTTATTTATTTTTTTTTCATTGCAGTTCCTCCTTGCAAATGAAGTATACGATCCGTTGTTTAGTAAAGACAAATATGATCCTATTTATCTCTTGTTGAATCGCACCGAAGTGTTGAAATCATCAATAAGGAATGGTATAACGTTATTAACTCCTTTCATTTCTGTTAGAAGGATAATAACTAAGCTACAAAAAAAGGTGACAAATGCAGAAGACGTAAAGAGATATCTTAATTTGATTCGTCAATTTTCGAGGGATCTTCCAGTTTACAAGAACCCCATGCTTTATAATAAAATTGATGTAATAGCCATTGGGTCTAATATAATCCAAGATCTCGATTTGAATCAAGAAGCGGATATCTCCTATGGTGATACTAATTCACATGGTAAGGTAAATCCAAGATGTCGCTTTCTTGAGATACTCTTCCAATCATATGAATTGCTAACAAATGACGGAAATATCGCTGAAGTTCTTAAGCTGGCGAATTTTTTGAGTGTTGATGACGTCGTTGTTACGAAATTGAATGACTTCAAGAGTTTGGTCAAGTTTGTTAAAGATTTGGAAGAATTTCCAAGGTTTGATCAGCCATTAATTGCTTTACAAAATGTAAATGACGGCAAACCACACGTGGAAGGCCAACTGGCAAATGAAAATGTTGAAACGGGTGGAACTGACATGAATGAGCACGGTACTGATAAATTGCACAGAGAAACACATGGGAGTGAACATATGGACATTGATACCGCTAAGCAGAGAGAAGAAGCTGATACAAAGGAAGAACTGGACATGGATACCCGAGAAGAGACAGATAATTTCGGCGAGGACGGGAATAAACAGCTCGCTGAAACATTTAATGACATTGAATATGAACGCTTACATGCAAAGACAAATGAAGAGGAACTTCTTGAAAAGGAAACACCAAAATCCATTAACTTTATGTTAGACACTGGAACAGAAGATAAGGGAAACAAAGATATGCTAGAAAAAGATAGAAATGAACAACACAATTATGGAAGTGCACTAAAATACACTTGTGAAGCGATTAACGGAATATTTTCTACATTAATGGGAATCATGATTATGACAGTCTTGAACATCATAAAAGTAACGTTAAAATGCATTTTCTTAGATATAATCGTTTTAATTTATTTGACTATATTAGTATGCGCATTAGAAATTTTATTTGAAGTAGGTGTAAATATATATAATTATGCTTCCTCCCCTTCTTCATCTGCTATGTTCAAACTAGCAGTTCATATGTGTTCGGCATACATCTTAGAAACGTATAACAAATTGATGTCCATGAAACAGAACAATATGTTAATCTAAGAATGAAATCGAAACCTGTATTTATTTGCAGTACCCATCCTGATTTTCCTTGTCAAAATAGCGTTATATGTAGCCTCATTTAGCAGACTAAACTAAGTCTATGTCCAATATTTAAGTCCTTAGAGTATTATATTTCAACTTGGTACAGAGAGTGCCTATCAATATATGATAATTTAGACTTTATTGATAGTTTAAGTCTTTATAGGTTGTAGTCAAGGAACTCCCAAACTGAGTGTTAGCAAAATCTCGGTTCAAGATATTGAGCTTAAAATGTAATCGATCTCTGGAATGCCCCTTAACGGCTAAATGAGGATGTCGTCGACTACTCAGTGCTGTCAAGAAAGTTAATACAAATGCATGGTTATGTACATTCCAATACCTCAATCAAAACGTGCTCTTCTCAGTCATCTAAGGCAGTGCTTAATTACAGAGCGAAATTGACACAATCCAACATCCAAAGTTCTTCATATACTTGTAATATTCCACTTACAACATTTAGAAATTTACAGTAGTTACAGTATGCTCTATGTGTATCGGGTGCATATTCTATAAACATGTTATTTACGGCTACAACAGTATTCTGTTTTCCTATTGAGTTTTATGTTACATGTGAAGAACTGACGCAATGGTTCATGTGTTAGACAAGTGTCGCAGCCTCTTCAATTGTGATAATCTTCTGATTAAAGGGTCCATTCTTAAAAACTGTAAAGTTATATATGAAATTAGAAATACATCAAGGAGAAATATGTTTTATAGTCTGTTACATACCATTTGACGATTTGCAGTTTATTCATACTTTTATTATTCCTGGGACGATTGAAATGCATTCAATTAAAATACTTTGTCTTTCCTGTATGTTATCCTACATATTGTGGTAACAAATGTTTCCTTTCACATGTATAAGTTTGCAATTTATTTATTGTCAATCAGACTTATAAGTACTTTTTGATTGTTAATGAAGTCCATTAATGAAGCCCATTTAGTAGTTGTTAGTAATTGTAATCATATACCAGTTCATTGGTCATAGCAAAGAGTGATTCCAACCCAAGGTTTTCACCAAACATAATTCCGAAATTATAATTTCAAACTATTATAATTACCAATCGACCGATAGTCGTATTCTGTACTCTGTATTCTGTAAGCCAACCTCGTTATATCAAGCTGAGATGTTTCTCTATTTTCATTGGTAGATACCTATGGGAAACCCCATATATATATATATACTAATTCAGATTTCATATCGTCCTAAATAAACATTGCTTATATATCAAAATCCTGCCCAGTAACATCTTCATGACCAGTTCGAAAATAAAGAGAGTCACATACAACATATTTTTATATAATACAGCGAGGTTTCGATTGTACATCAAAATATTGTTGTTTTGCCTGAGGAGTCGGCGAATACTTCAAACTCAACTTACTATAGAATGATACGTAGCAGTGATGACGATTCCTTTCTTCTAATGTATGTTGTAATTTCGCACTACATAGTAAACTCAGAGTAAAAGTTTAAATATTAAATCATACACATAATGGTAACGTGTACGCCAATCCATCCAGTTCTGTTCACCTAATTTGTGTAAAAATCTTCAAACTAAAACTAAGTGACTTGATTGTCGTAGCTACAATGATGTGCAAAGAGAAATATTTCATTAAAAATGTCACTATTACATTTAAAGTAGTGAGTGTTACATCAAATATCTGCTTCTTTTGAATCTTCATGCAACAAACTATGTTCTTTAATTTCTTCTTGTTGTGTGTCTTTATCGATGGAATCATACAAAAGGAAGGATAAGCCAGGTTGCATTTCGAATTGTCTTTGTTCTTCTTCTGTGTCTTTATCAAGGAACATAAGATTCTCTAAGTCTGATACCTTCTCAGAACCAAAACCATAAGATGTTTCATGATGGTCTTCCTTCGTGTCTTCATCGTCCAACTCATTAGAGGTCACATGACTATCTGCTGAGCCGCTTGTATACGAAAACCGTGTAAGTTTTCTCTCTTGCTCCAGTTTTATGTCAGAGTCAAGCTGTTCTTGTTTGGTATTAAAATCCAGTAGTTCCCGTGCCATTTGTTCCTCTCGTGTAGTAACATCAATCATATCATTCCCTGCAACACTTCTGTTTTTATGTTTTGTCAGTGGATTTTTCAGTGAAGACATTTGGTCGGTATCGTGTTTCGCTTTAACCGTGCTATTCCTGGTGTTCAAAATGTTAGGAATGCCTGGAAAACTTAAATGTGCCATGCCGTTGTGCAGTTTATAGCTTAAATCTACGTCACAATCCTCTGGGGTACTAAGATACATTCCATCAGGAACGCCTCTAACACCAAGATTAAGCTTCACCATGAAACGATCTTTCTTTTCTTTGCATCCATTTAGTTCACCATCCAAAGTCTCGTAAACTTTATATAAACATTCAATAAATTGAGAATCGGATGTTCGAAAATTATGACTCAGATTGTTAAGATTGGCCTTCGAGGTGTCATTCATGATATGCTTATTAAACGCATCAGTAATGTTCGTCAACTTTTCACTTGTTCTTACGTGAGACAACATATTACAAATATGTTGGACTATTTTGCCAGCCTCTTGCAAATCACTGAAAGATCTTTTCTTGTTCAAAGTAGTAATTACGTCCATTGTATTACCCAGCAACGAAAATGGTGCAAGTAGTTCCAAAGCCCATGCAAAGATTTCTCTGTCGGACGTAATCTGATCAAGGGGAAGTGAGACCTTTGTAAAGGATAGCTTTAGGAAGCTGGTCAGTCTCATCGAATCTCTAATGCAATTCTGTAAAAAAGAGGTAAACTATTAACTTCAAAATCATACACAATTAATTGTAATATATTTACGTAATCAGTTGGGTATAAGCCAAGAGCCGCTGGACATGACATACATGTTTGTGTTTCATTGGCAAAAGTAGGAAGAAGTAAAATAGTATAGGGTTTGAATCAAGTAGTAGCCTACCAGAAAACTATAAACAGCTAATAATCTTTTGGTGAATTTAATATCAACCATTGCTTGCATTTTCAAGGAATCTGTGAAACAAAATTATGCTGCAACATGTGAGAGTTTAAAGTTCTCAACATCACAATACACCCGATTTCTATTCGATGATTTCCTGGTAGAGTACTAATATAATTAGCATAAAAAATACAAAATAAAAGTTATTGTATAGAAGTAGTACATTGCTTTATACTTGACCCTCCATATAATATTGCATTTAGAAAGAAAAAAAAATCAAAATATTATTTTGCAGAAGATGACAGCATTTTATTTTAGAACATTTAGCATTGATTATTATCGTACAACATCCTTTAACATTGTCTCACTTAGATATTTAAGAAACAATGTTATTCGGTTACTACAATCTGTCGACCTTTTTATAACAAAGTTACGATATTTGCGAATATATAGTATCATATCAATGAAATTTTAGAGATCATTATAATATAGATACCATACCATCATGTGACATCTGATATGAAGTATGGCCAATCGAATAGAATCCAGCATCACCTTTGATTTCTCATCTGAGGGAAAAAATAAGAAAATCTTAAGAAGTCATAAAATCTCAGTTTAGAATATAGGGAACGACCGTAACACAGAAAATGATACTAAACTATATAGTTAACGAGGCACCAAAGCATAGCTTTTTACAATAGATGATAACATACCCTAGTGTTCCAAAAAAATTCACATCAGATAAGCCTTGAAGCTCTGAGAACATAAAGACTCACCTTCTGTAAGACTGTCAACAAGATTATCCCAGTTCTGCGTTGACTCGCATCTGCTTGGCGATAGAGGGGTTATTTCTTGATTAGTACCAAAATCTTGCAATTCTTCAGCATATGTAGGTTTCTGCTCTTCTTCTGTGTTTTTATCGCAAAGATCGTCAGCCTTTGTGACTGCTTCATCTACTTCCCTTTCATCCATAATTCTCTCTATAGCATTTGCCTCATCGAGCTCGTTTGATCCAATATCTTCCTCAGCTCCTGGTTCGAGGTGAATGGCATGCTGAGAATCTACGTCCCTCTCTGCTAGTGCACCATGCTTTAACACTGTATTCATGTTTTCTTTTAGTCTGTTATCACTTTGAAAACACTTCTCATCATCTGCTGAAGAATCGGATATTTGGACCTGAGCCATTGTTTTCAATTCCTCGTCGTCTGATGTATCATTATGTTTCACAGTAGCAGCAAGAGTCTCGTCGTCTTCTCCATCACTCCAGATCCAGTCTTCCTGTTGATCCTTCTGAAAGAGCGCTTGATCCAACCGACACTCTGTTCTTCGACGCTCTGTTACATCTTCATCTTCCTTGAAGTCGTGCTTTTTTACGTTATTTCTCTGGTGTGCCCGTGGTGTACGTTTTCGAAAACTTGCTTTGTTTCCATCAGAAGGTTCAGGTTCAGGTTCAATCCAAGATACGGTATCTGCAAACAAATCACTGTCTTCATCGCTGTCTGAAATATACATTGCCGAGTCACCCATTCCATCTTTCATCGTTTCATTGACATTAATTATTTCTATTGTGTCTTTGCCATTGTTAAATAAACCGTTAGTTATGAAAACAGCTAGCAGTCTACCCTTTGACTCCTTATCGCAAACAAGTGTATCGACATTCTCTTTAAAGAAGTTGTCAGAGAACAGTTTGTGCACTTTTATTAGACTACGAATGAATTCACTTTTTATCGACATATTATATACTCCAGAATGTATATCGATCAATGGTATGTTGAACGTGTGTAGAATATTTGTCATGACTTTCACGAGCTTCTCTAACCAGTTTGTTTCATCTTGGCAATCGAGATCACTTCTATACAGTTCCCTTACGTCGTCATTAATTTGTTGTAGCATAGATACATCCAGTACGTCATCATTCTCAGCTAATTTCAGTAGCACATCTTCAATTGACACGAATGGAGACACACAATGTAATGCCCATTCGAGCACTGCAAAAGCCTCACGGAATTGTTTTTGAAGAAATGCTTCATTTGTCTTTGAGAATTTCTTCAATTCCGAGTTTCTTACTTTGCTCTTTAAGATACCCTATAGAAAGTAAAGTCAATGAAGTAAATATGAGTTGAATCAGATTATTTGAAATAGTACATTAACAACTGAAATTACTTTATTATTGTATACAACAGTTGTAGTGGCGTTTGATGCTGTAGTTATCTTTGAAGCAGTTCGACGGAAGAGTGGGGGGTCAAAAACTTTCTCTGTCCCATGAAAAATGTAAATTTGATGATAATATTCATGAACGATTGTAAGAACTTCCGACAAAGTAAATATAAATTGAATGAAAGTAACCGTATTTAATGTCCGTGCCACTTCAATGTGAATGCATCCGTTACTCGTTATATATCACCAGCACATTAGGAAAATTCAAATAGTTGTTTTCAATATTTGTCAAACTTTGTCATTGTTAATGAATACCACTAAAACCAAAGGGCCAGAAAAATGAGATATAAATTTGCTTGGTATTCCTGTTTACCCCATGTGGAATGTTATCTCAATAGGCATTATGGTGGTAGATTTCTTACCTTAACTTGCTGCCGCATGTCCAATAAGGCACATTTTAGTGATTTGACCACAAAGTCTCTCTGGGATTCTAGGAAGAGGAGAACGAAAATACATTTGATAAGCCACAATTGTAATGCACTAAACATATTAGCTGTGTTCAAAATTATACTAAATATTATTTGGATTTTATTCACTGTGGTTCTCGCTTATTTAAAGTGTAAATAATGCCGATAAGTCACAGTATATTATCAAACTGTTAACACTGACCAATCTGAAAGTAGGATGATTTTATTATCTACTGTCCGAAGTCATATAGTCACAAGGGTAATATTGGAACAAATAGAACAAGTGGAATGCATACTTAACACCTATGAAAACATAATTTTTAAGGTCGTAAGCATTAGTAGTTGTTACATTGTGTGTTCCTGTTTATGACAGACATTATGACAGAAAATAAAAACAAACAAAAAAGGGATATAGAAAATCGTTACAAATGCATTCGGGAAAAATAGCATGATATGTGTTGATAAAATTATAATATGTTATGAACTCGAAGATATATATATGAACGACTTTACCTTTATTTTTGAACTTGATATCACTCATACTAACGTCTTTCATTCCTGCAAGAATATCTAGTTCGTCATCACTCGATTTTTCTGAATTGCTTTCCATCTTGAAATATGAGTTGTGCTACTCTGTTGGAATTTTCCTACAAATAAACAAAGCAAAGCAAAATTATCTGGTTACTTGTGCCATACAACAGTCCTCTAACCAACACAGAGAACAATAACAAACGTGTTAATATCCTACGTTCATTCTCTGTGTTTTGCAATGCTCAAATCGTTTGTGTAACATTTAGTTTCAATGGATACGTCATATGCAAGTATGTTGTTACCTGGTATGCCATAAGCCAAGGACTACCAATTACATTTCCTTTTAAGGCAATACATACAATGACAATGCGCATCTCATTAGTAATATAGAGTCGACGTACGTTCAAAGTTCATAACAGTTGAATGTGCAGTATAAGCTATTGATCATAGGCTTACAACGCAAAGTGAAAATGAAACTCATCGGCGTGTTATAATTGTGTAAACATTGGATACGTACATCGTTAGTGGACTGGAACCAACGTTATATGATACGGACAATTCGTGTCGCTATGCCTTATTGAATACGTAGGTATGAAGTTTGAAATCAAATTACTAGTCTAAAAATTCGGCTGCAACCTATGATGTCAAGTGGACAAGTTAGACAACTTAAAGCATATTTTACTGCATTAGTTTGCAATTATTCAGAGAATACGTAGATATAATATAATAAAACAATATTCATTAACTGTATCTATTAGTTTTTAATTGATTTACATTAGGACAAGGAAGTAATGTTCAACTTTTTGTAACCTTTTATTACCATTATTATGCGCTTGACACATGTATTCAGCATTGTTCGGGTTAATATGTTGTATGTACAAAGACAGTTTAATATAAACTCGAATCCTGATTATCCATAATTTCATGACAACATATTTTGTTAAAGACTTCCCTCGAGTCTGTGTGTGTGTAAATAATTAATCATAGAGAATGGTAGTGCTGTTTGTATACATGTAACTAACACACATTTTATTTTTACGGTACTTCTTCTATGTAATACAAAGTCTGCTTTCGCAAGATAAGGGTCAACCTTTGATCGAACCAATTAAGTTTGAAAGTTTGTCTACGAAAAGAGACGTGCACAACATACAAATACATATATTATACTTGCGTACGTTGTACTGAGGTATTTTAGTTACAGAGGAGCTGCCATTTTGCTAGCAATCTTAAGTTAATTGAAATTACAACAATGAGAGATTTAGTTGCGACTTTCTCAATATTTAAATTCATTTTGTTATTGGTCTACACAAAAACTTCCTCGGGGACCCAAGAGCGGTTGATGTCCGACAGCCCTGACTGTTTTGTAAGATATCGTAACGCCTAAGAAAGAAAGACATACGGACGACGATATGGATGATAATGACACATTCGATACTGTGATTGACACCGCTACTTCCAAGAAAGAGATATGTGCAGTAGTAGATGAAGATGTGAGTGATGTTAATACCAATGAAGATACAGTCAAGAAACCACAGGCCTCAAATCAATTCCAAGCAACCCTTACAGTCAGTGATTTTGAAGAGCCTAAAAGAAATATTCGTAACTATACAAGAGGTGAAATGTTGAAGGCGATGAAGAGCTTAGCGACTCCAGAAAGGCTTGTTCTTGCGGTAAATGAATAGGAACTGATTGATAGTTTCATTTAGTATGGATATAATTACAACAAAAATAAACCAATGTTATAATGGCAAAATATGTTAACAGATTTTAACGAAATACAATCAATTTATAGAGCGAGGGTATAAAAAAAAGTGAAATAAAATTGTTCAAGCCAGCTAAGAGTTTTCCGAGGGTACAGACTTAACTTCATGTATAATATTAAGATGCATATTGAGGGTGTTGTGGTCAAGTGGGTAAGGCAGTGGACTTGTGAGCTAAGGATTACAAGTTCGAGCCCTGGCCAGATCATTGCGTTGTGTCCTTGGGCAAGGCACTTTATCTCCATTGCCTCTCTTCACCCAGGTGTATAAATGGGGACTTGCG